>JAQGBT010001036.1:0-37156 GCA_034698585.1 Disparrhopalites patrizii | reverse complement strand
GAGAACGATAAGTAGAGAGATAAAAGGAAAAACAGAGAGAACGATAAGTAGAGAGATAAAAGGAAAAACAGAGAGAAAGAAAATGAGAAAAACTAGAAAGAGAAATACACCAGAAAATCAGATAAATAGAGGGCTAAAAGTCAGAAAGCGAACTGGCGGGATATTTTTAGTACCCAAGAAAAAAAGACGATGCGTTTCCTAATCGTCCAGAATGAACTTGGAATGAATTTTTGTGAAGGGACGTCCGTAGTTTATAGAAACATTTGTTTACACATATGCTCGTTGACACCCACCTTCATCCAACAAATCAAAAAGGGAAAGCTTGGAAGATTATCCCATTATTTTAGTGCTGAAAAGCTAAACTTTATACCTGACGAAAGAAATCTTTGGACCAGTAACACCTACTCCAACTACATGAGCACAATTTTGTGCACAGACACGTTAGAATCGGAGCAACAAAAAAAGCACATGGCAGGAGAAAGTGAAGCCATAGAATAAAATGCATAGAAAAGGATGAAGTAGAAAAAAATTACCTTCGGGAGTGAGGGAGTCGAAGGAAGAGTAGGGAAGACAACGGAGTGCGACTTCGTAGAGGATGATACCGAAGCTGTAAATGTCACCTTTGAGAGATGCTCTTTCCAAATTGGTTTTCGTCAAGTGCTCAGGTGCAACCCAGAGCAATTCTATTATCAATTACCAACAATTTCTCACCGTAAATTTCTTGATTCAGGCAGTCATTTGGGGAGGGAGGAGAGTCTCCAAGTCCTCCGGAGGTAGGGAATATATACATTTTTGTCCCTATACTTACATACATAAATGTATATAATGCCGTTTTAATTTCAAGAAAATAAAACCTTCCTTTGCCCAAGTGATGAAAGGGGAAACTTTTTCTTCGGGGATGGAGGAAAGGAGACAGGAGGACAGGAAACTTTCACATATTGTAACTACAGGTGAATAGACAGCTCCCACGCACTGGAGCCATCCCATCTTGAAGGATACGTGGGTGGTAATTATACATACGCAAAAACTTTAACTGAGCAAGTTTGTGACTGGCAGATGAAATTTGTGTGACTAATTTCTGATCATACACTGACCTATAATATTTTCCCCCATAAGATAATGCGACACGTTTTTAAAGCAGGAAAAATTACACGGTAGTAATTTCGAAAACCTTCATGCTAGGATTTCTTAAATTCGATATTCCACGTCTTCCTAGTTTTACTACAATTGGAGTTGCGTATGTAAGCCTGAAATTAAATTTGAAAGTCAGTTTCTGGACAAAATTCTAACTCGGGTAAAAAACCAAATTGAAACTAGTAATGAAACGAATACTTCAGCAATGGATTCGAAATTTAATTCACAATTGAAACTCTTGAGTGTAATTTTGATTTCAATTAGCAAATCCAGTTTTATCTGCATAAGATGATAATTGGCATTGTGTGTTGAACAAAACCAGTTGATTAATAGCTTAGAAGATAATTGAAAGCATATAAATAGGCAAAGAGTTTAAATTTACTATGTTAACATATTTTATTAGAATTTGATTAGTTCCCTTGAGTAACTTGTCATTTAACTTATTTTCGGACCAAGTTGAGAAAAAGAACTCCGAATTCGGACATTTAAAATTTGAATAAGCAAGTAGTTAAGCAATTTGGAGTGTCTTCTAAACACACGAAATTATAATTACGAGTGTATATAGCTATAGCTAAGATGTTCGAACTTGGAATTGAATTTGCTTTCAAAAGAGATGCTTGGAAAAATGTAGCTTGAACCTAAAAAGAACTCTACCTACAAGAGATACACGAGCTCGATCCATTCAATAAATTTCCTAAGGTGTATAAATTACCTTTAAATAACAAAATGTTACCCATGCATACATCCAACAAAGTTTGGCGGGAAAATATTAATATTTGTCCGGGAAAGTCTTGTGAAGCACATTCCTAGCAACGAAAAAAGGGTACGTAGTGACTATTTCTGCTAAATAAAATTCCTACACACAAATGAAATTACCTGTACAACATACTTATGCGTCCACCTAAAATATTTGTACCTAAAAGATTACCTAAAAGATAGTACCTAAAAGATTTGTAGGTTGTAAAAAATTCTTCATGGAACACCTATGATGCAGTAATTTCTTTTATTATTGGGCTCCCACTTAAATTCCACAAGCTTGAATATCATCATCCACCATACTGGTTTTGTAAAGTTTTTATTTTATCCCACAGAGAAAAACATGACTAAAACCTTAAATAAAAAAAAATGTAGAAGAATAAAAACAAAAAAATTCGGAGGAAAAAAAAAACGTTTTTGGCAAAATCCCCAAAGAAACCAACGAGGCTGGTGCTTAAATCTGAGTAATATTCAAGTAGCCAACCAAGCTCCAAAGGCTCAAATGGTTGGTTACCACCGCTACTTGACTCACAAATGCGAATCATCATATTAAGTCATACAAATGTCAAACGTTTTTCTCCTTCTCCTATCTCTCTCTCTCTTCTCCCTCTTCAAACTCCTCCAACTTTCACGCATTTCTAAACTTTTTCCTGGGAAAATGAGGAACCCCCTGGGGATGAAGGAGAAAGTATATAGGAATGAGACAGAAGAGAAAGAGAGAGAGAGAGAGAGAGAGAAAGTGTAAGTGCTCTAAATTACTATATATATGAACTTTATAATCGTAAGACTTTCCTAAAATGGAAGAATCTCTTTCAAAGTGCACTTTCACCTTCAAATTGCATATAGTACCTAAACATAACGTTAGTATAAGAAGGACAAAATGGAATTTTATCCAGACTAGATAAGAAAAAAAGACAATTTAGATACTTACTGACGAAATAGTCTGTGTCACATGGCTGCTTTTCTCGGAAGCTGAGGAGTGTGTGAAGTCCAAAGCCTGTGATTTTTACCACAAAACGGGCATCCACGAGGCACTTGGCAGAGCTCAATCTTCCATGTAATCCAATATTTGAGTGCAAGAAACTCATTCCCTGGAAAATGGACCAAAGCCCTTAGGACGCACTCGTCCAACATTTTCTTAACATAAATGTAGCCACATTACAAATCTATTTTCTTTTTAGAGAAGAAAAAACGTGAATAAATTCGTACGGGATTTTTTTTTAGGTTTTGAGGAAGCACGCTTAGGATTGATTTTTTTAAAAATATTACATATACATACATACATAGGTATAAATATTGAACAAATGCTGAGCAAGGAATTCGTAACATATTGGAAATTCTGCCATCCCAAAAATGTCATGTGTGTTTTCATTTATTATTTCCGTGGTATTTTTCTCCAAAATTATGGACATCAATGAACAAATATAAAATAAAAATATATAAATAAAAATATTTAAATAAAAATATATAAAAGTATGCAAATAAAAATATATAAATAAAAACTATGTACTCATAAATAATGTGGCCTACTCTGCTCCACCAGAGTAGTAGGGAATAATTAGTTGGGAATACAAATTAAATAAAAATCTGGCCAATAAATTTGTTTTCAAAACAAACACCTTATTGCAAAATTCCCCATACTGGATTGCTTTATTTTTTCCAAGTCGAATTCCAGGGCAAAAGCAGGTAAAAAATTACCGTTAACACTGCAATGCAACACTCCTGATAATCCTTCTAATTTCGCTTTAAATAACGTCGGAATGTCCAATGTCATGGTTAACATTGCTCAATTCCAATTTTGTATGTAGCCTATTCCCTTTTACTCACCAAATGACCAGAATAATCTTAAGTAACATATGTATGGGGGTCCCAAAGAAATATTTTGTACCCTCCCTTAGTTTTATGTTACCACAGCAAAAGAGCAATAGTGGAAACTGTAGTCTGTGCAAAAATTTGGTTGCGAATCTAGCGGAAAATTCGAATCCAATAAGAATTGGTTAAATTATTACCCTTTTTTGCGCCAAATTCAAAAATCAAAATATTCTACTAAATTGACTTTTCTATTTCTGATTGCAAGGTCACAAATAAATTTATTAAAAAAGTGCAGTTGAAATCATGCTTGAAATGATTTAGAAACAATTTCGAGTTTCTATCTTCCCGAAATTTTGGGGAAAATTTCAACCCTTGCCTTTTTGAGGTCTGTGCAAGCATGCATATGTGACCTTGGATTATGTTTCAGGCTTGTAGCGGAACCGCTTATTAAAACTCTTTTAACCCCATAAAACCAATCCAGAGAAGCTGTTATAGGATGTGCAAGAAAAATTTACCATATACGCCATTTCCCCTATATTTTTAACCCTTATATTTTTGACTTCCAAGCCCAAATAAAATTAAATTTTGTGAATTTCGGCAAGAAGAAAGGCCAAAAAATTGATCAATTCATTTCCAATCGGAATCAAACTTTTTTCATGTGATTAGCAATAAAATTCTTTAAAGAATACATGTTTCCTCTATTGTTCAGTGTAAATGGAATATTGCTTGCGGGGTCAATGCTGTGTGGTCACAAAATATTACTTAGAACCCTTTGTATTTACGTCCCAATTGTATATGCACACGTTCATATGCATTATATGTATGTGTCAAGGCGTATACCTATACGTATATACAAACGTAAGTTGCGGCATTGGCAACCCAGCAGTGCCACAGTTGGGATTCATAAACTTACACTGGGGGAGTGTCCAAGAAAAAAATGAAGCAATAGTAAGATACACGCCTACGATAATACCTACAAACAATAGGGAAAGTCTACAGGAAGTGAAGGAAAGTGTATACATACGTGTACAATGTCAGAGATAAGAGAAAGGCGGAATGGCCAATCAAGATGAATGTGTGCATTGAGTAAAACATCCCGGAGAGATCCCCTAGAGCAGTACTCATTTAGGAAGAGAATTTGATCCCATTTTTCCGATGTACTCTTTGGGTCCGAGGAGCTCAGGCAGAGGCCCACCATTCGGCAGACGTTCTCATGTTGCAAATCCCGAACCTATATGTAGACAAGTACATACATACATCCATATCACAAGAGGGAATGTATACACACAAAAAATACACATATCCATACATATTTTTCTACAACCATGAGAATTAAATTCCATGTCCAAAAATGAGCATGTTTTTTTTATCAAAAAATACAAATTTTTTCCCATTACACACCTCCTCAATTCCATTTAGGTATATACAAAAGTATTTTAAATAACTATTATGCAGAGAGCCTCCCATTAGAAGGCCCAAAAGGAGTAGGAATTGACAGGCTTAAAAAAAAGGAGCGTTTTTGGAATTGAAGCCACTCTGGGGAAGGAAATAGCACGTAAAAGGATTGGACGATCGTCCCTAAACCAATTTATAGGGCGAAATCATACACAAATGGAGCCATACTCCATGTCCCTTGGTAGGTAGTGCGACCCTTTAATAGTATCAATCCTTTTGGAACGCCAAAGTAATCCTTTGTCCCTTATGTCATGTACCTATAGTATGGGTCCCAGATGCAGAGAGAGATGGAGGAGAAAGTGCCCTTGGAGTTTCTCCAGTAAAACAAAAAATAAATAAAGACGGCACTAACAAGAATATATTTCTTGTCCCAAGAATAAATATGTACGAAGAGCAATCATGACAAGGAACGAGGGAGTTCTTCCATCCCTCTCCCCCCGCCCCACATAATTCCTTAAGGATTGCCTCCAGGATCCACAAATAGTACTGGAAGACTTGATCCAGATTTTTTTGTAATGATTTTTATCCTCCAGTAAACCCCTCTTGCAAATTTACATGTGTACACATTCGTAAAAAGTCAAGATGGACGTCTTTGTCTGGAGTCAGAGCTGCATGGTCAGTTTCCAAAAATCCGGCTCCACCACAAGAAAATATTGTATAAATGACCCAGAACACTTTTATAGATTTTTTTTTTGGATGTGTAAAAAGTAGAACAAGTGTAGGTAAATCAATATCCAAATACATCCAAAAACCACATGTTTTTTTTTTTCTCGAAATGGTTTCAAAGGAATAATGGTGATTCTATAGGATCAAACTCGGGCTAGCGTTGTACTTTTTTTCACATAAATATTATCTCGAAATACACATATGTTTAAATAAATGTTTGAATATACGTCATCTTATGGGATTCAAAGAATAAAAAGAGTTGAACCACCGTCCAATAAACCACAAAGTCTGGTATGCCTTGAGAAATTCTTGCAGAAACCAAGAAAAGATAATGAGGAGTGCTGGGAGGCAAAAAATTCAAAATGCACATTATATACAAGTATTCTAAAATGGGGAAAGAAAGCAGATCTAAAAAAAAATACATGCTGGAGTCTCTGGGATAACCTGAGGAAACGGTGGAATTCATGAGAAATTGCCGACATCATTAATCTTTTTCCCCTGTCCTAATATTGCCGCCAGCATCCGTGCTCTATTAGTGTAAGACACGAGGCTAATAATAACAGATGAATAGAGGCAAATGGAAGGAGAAAAATATTTCAAAACCATGTTTCTTTTCCTCTTTGTTATTAACCAAAAAATCTCCACTCTCCAAGAGCATCACTTTATTTCACCGGCTCAGCCCCATCTTACTCGTGACAATCACCATCTCATGTAAAAATCCTTTATGCATATATGTATATATACTATTATAAACCATAGTTTTAAACAAAAGAGAGGCTCCCTATGGAACACGTACTTCCAAAATAATTGTGCCTTTTTCCTGGAAAAAATATTTTTCCCCCGGTGATATAAGCCCAATTTCTGGCCCAATTCATGGAATTTATGTGAGAGCTTAGGCAAAAATTTGTATATGTTTATAAATCCCATATTATACATAGTACGGAAATCAACAGAAAAAGGGTTTTTGTACATACCTGTCGAATCTCACTCACTATAAGCTTGGTGAACTCAATTCTTTTCACAAGATTAATTCTCTTCAGCCCGACTTGCATTCCCTGGGATTTACAAGGAAATAATCAAAAGTAGAACGAAGAATAAGCAGGAGAAGATAAATCATCATTTATCATTACCATTTACATCTATTCGGCGAATATAATCATGGTTACGTAAAATGGGAAATGCGTTACTTTTATGTCGTTTCAAAAGGAAAATAATTTTTAAAAAAACTATTGGAGATTTGCATTATAGCGGGGAAATACTCCATTTAATCTCTTGTGTTCTGCTGATGGTGACATTGAATTTTTTTAGCCCTTTCTTCGTCATCAAGCGCTTCATAAATAAGGTGGAGAAATTATGTTATAGCCATTATTATTAGGACAATGAGAAATTACTTTTAATTGTGCGTATCAACAAATAGTAAATCAAGAATTTTTCGGGAGTAATTCAGCCCGAAATGAAAATGGGGATAGATTAAACCATTAAAAAAAATTGTTGCAATATATTTGCATGCACACAGATGTACATTTTAGAAAAATATAACATCCAAGAATAACAACAATGTACGTAAGGACCAAATGGAAATGGAACGAACCCTGTAAGTTGCGGTTGGTACAAAGGTAGTTTGACCTCCGGTGCCCGTACCCAAGGACAAGGAACCTCTCGAACTTTCCTTCTCCTCACACGGTCCTTTCTATAAAAATAAAACAGGGAGGAAAGTGCCGGTGAAAGTTCACCTCTTTTAACAAATATTAAAAAAAAAATACCCATGCCACTTCCTACAAAGAATTACCCCTTGAAACTTTATGGCATGAGGAAGAAAGGGGAAAGATGCACGTATTTCATGCCTTTTATACTTCCCCACATAAAAATGGAGTAATAATAGATCCTTTCTTGAAGGCAACCTTTCAAGATCAAGCTGAGGGAGAATACACGCAAGTTGAGATGAGGCGTCGTGGGTAGGTATATTTTTTTCCGCCCAATCAAAAAAAGGAGCATTGAGTGATCAAAGAGCGTGAGAATTACCTTTGACTCTCCAGGCTCAAACATAATTTCTTCTTGATGAATTCTCCACCTGGTGCTACTGGCAGCCTCAACTTCCCTCATGTGCCTGTGGATTTAAATATAACATGTCCAAATCAATTTCTCATTTTCCAGGAAAGAATAAAGGGAGTTCCTTTTATAAAATCTCCTTCTTAAAAAAACTCATATATTCCTCACTTCATATGTTTTATTTCATTCTCATCATCATATTTTTTTCCTCGGAGAAAAAAGAATGTTTTTCCTTGTACTTTCTCCATACCAAAGAGTACGGTGTACAGACGTTCTTAGGGAAATTCCGACGGAGTCGACAATGAAATCCCCTTGGATAAAACTCTTTGGGTACAATTTTCACTTTTTTTTCACTTCCTCGCCCATCACAATCACTTAACCGAGGTTCTAATGTTTAAAAAATGGCACGGGTAACCCCCATTTTAATATTCTGGCTACCCTTAAAAAATCCTTGAAAAGTCTTGTTGTCAAAATGGTTTTCTCAATGACTACGTTCCCACTAATTATTATTTCTATCGTCCCTACCAAGACCGTTTACATTTTCCGGAGTATGATTCAAAGGACAATTTTCTACACAAAAATTTATCAAGCATCATATTTTTTCCTCGTGGAAGTAGTGCTTAAAGAGGAAAGAGGGTGAAAGAAGTACATACTAGGAAAGAATTTCCACCCCGAAAAAAAAAATAAGTACATGTATTTACCACGTCATGTTCCATTGACGTTCATTCCGTCTGCAACTTGTTACGTAAACTACGAGCACAACTAAAAGCGTCTCCTACTTTTTCTACTATAACGACACAAAATTGCTCGTTCTGCAAATATTCAAGAGGGAACAAGTATCTCTCCTTTTTTTCATTACAACAAACTTTGAACGAAAGTAAAAAAAAAAAAAAAAGCCATTTTCAGGTTGCCTTCCAGGCAGTCAAGAGAGAAAATGAGGTACAGGCGGACGGGAGTGTGTACAATTTAGTACACCGTACCGAGTACAAGGACATTGCGAATTCAAACATAGACTCAGAAAGAGAGAGAGAAAGCTGTAGAGAGAAAGCTGTATATATAGAGAGAAAGCTGGAGAGAAAGAATTTTCACCATTTCCTGTATTTGCCACTGACGGCTTGAAGCCCAACTGAAACCATCCCATGCTTTTTGTACACTAAAAAACAAGGAAAAAAGGGATCCATACCTGAGAATTCAAAAGAGAACTGGGTGGAATTACAAACTTATCTCCTGGGAGAAGGTGGAAAGAAATAAAATGAGGAGAATGAGGAGACAGAAAGGAGTAAAAGGAAATAAAGACGGTAAAATAGTAAAAGGGAGAAGAAGAAAAATCCACCCATAAAAAGCCATGGAAATATGCGAGGAAGAAGGAATGGGAGATTTGGTACAAAGCAACACGGTAAGATAGTACTCACACTGGAAAAAGGATAAAGGGGAAAGAACAAACCAGGAGCTAGGAAGAAGTCAAATAAAAGCAACAGGAAGAAACGAGATAGAGGAAAGAGAAACCGTCGAAATATAGATAATCACAGGGAACTCCTCATACTTATTGTTACTTGAGAGAGAAAGTAAAATAGTTCACAAGAATAAAATATAACAGAAACAATTTAAACGGACGGGTAAATGAGAGGAAAATGAAGAGAAAGTGAGAAGGTCAAGTAGCGGATGAGAAAACGAGAAATTGAACAAATAAGAGAAAGACGGGATTAAAAGAGGGATTAAGATAAAAGAGAATAACGGGAGAAAAGGAAATGGGAAGCGAGGGACAAAAACGTAAAGGAGGAGAAAGCGAAAAAAGAGAAAAAATTAAAGGAGGAGAAAGTGGGGAAAAAATATATATAGGAGAAAGTGACAGGAGAAAGTCAAGCCAGGAGAAAATAAATAACAAAATAAAACGAGGTAAGGAAGCACAGTAGGAAAAAACAAGAAAAGAAAGTGTGGAAAAAATACAGCAAAATGAAAGAACGTGACGAAAGAGAACAAAATAAGAGGGAATGGGAAAAGAGGACACAGTAAATTGACAAGAAAAAATAATTTAAGACAGTAAGTTATGTTTCACAGAAGTACAAAAAACATCAAAAAGTGACGCAGAGAATGAGCGCGGGAAAAAATAAGCAAAAAAGAAAACTTGGAGGTGGCAAAAGGATATAGATTAAATAAGAGAGAGAGAGAGTAGTAGATGACAGGAATGCGGTTGAAGAAAAAAAAAAGAAAAAAAAATGAAGTCAAGGGAAGAGACAAGAAAAACGCCGGGAAGATGCGAGCGGAAAGGAGAAGTCAAAAGTACTTTTACAAGAATAACGCGGGGAAAGCTGAAACCGCAGCAGACCGTAAAGCATCAGCAGTATGAATGTATACGTCCGTGTAGTAAAGAGAAAAAGATGAAAAAGGAATAAATGGAGTCTGGGAAAAAATGCAGATTGAAGGGATCTTATACCATATGTGACTGGGAAGAGTGCGTAAAAAACCGTACCAATTCGTCTATACACAGTCTAGCATCTTATTTTTTTTTATCTTCCGGAGTTTAGAATGGACCACCAAACCCTTTTTTCCTCCTTTCCATTCACAAATATCATTTACCCAGACAATAACAGTACACGCGTGAGGACGGGAAAGAAAGTATCCTAGAATGTTAGTTCACACATACATGAAAATAGGGGTATACTACAAAATATAACAAACATATACATATATATCTACGTATACATACATATAAATATATACATATAAATACAAATCTTTTAATTCCCGCTTTCTCCACTACAAAAGAGTCACAGATCCTTCCCAATTCCTGGAAGAACTGACCGAGAATGAAAATCTCTTTTTTGTGCAAGCATACACATTGTGGGAAACATTTTCCTTTCACAATTTCTTTGAAAGGAGAAAAAAAAGGGATGACAAATGAAAAATTCAAAAAGATGGGATTGTAATTTTGATCCCTAAGAAAAATCTTGCTACCTAACATTTTCCTCATACTTAAAGACCTGAGTAGATTTGTAACCACGGAATTATTCTTTTGAGTGAAAGCAATTTTCTCCCTCTAAGCTTTGACGGAGAGAGTAAAGGGAGCTTTAATTTAATCCCATTATCCCCATTATGACTGCAGTAGTTGTGATTACTTTCAGTTTTAGTACCCAAATAATATTTACACTCATGCTTCCGTCTACTCTTCCATAATTAAATGTAATCTGTACCAAGCAATCCTTACTAAGGGGCATTTCTTCATTACAAAAAACCAAGGATTTCCTCATCTGTTGCAAAAAAAAACGTGGCTTCAAAAATGGAGGAAGAAGTTGTTGATCCCCAACAAACAGTGATGGTATTACAAAATAACCGAATCATTTCCTCTGAGGAAAAAAAAAAGAAACGGAGAGCTGAGAGAAAAAAAGAATGTTGGTCATACCTGTACACGTAGATGATGATGCCTGTGATCAGAATGGCAAAGACGAGGATGAATGCAACCACATAAGGAAGGAAGCCACTGCTTCCGTCCAAGCACTTGGGATCATTCTCGAGGAAGCCACATTCGGGCACATCCGGAGGAGGACCACTCAACTTGGGCCAACGAAATTGCCTCCCAGGAAATTTCTTCAGACCTCGGCGTGATAAATAATGAGCCACAACCTGAAGTTGCCAAATTTTTTTCACAGAGAAAAAAAAAACCATGTGAGTGTATACCATTTTTGTAAGTGGATTTTTTTAGATAGTGCGTGAAAAAAAAGATAGTTGCGCCACTCCCCAAAAAAAATTCTATCGTAACAATGTTACTACTACTACTTTGAAGCAGTAACTTTTACCATGCAGTCAACCTGCATTTTTGTCCCCATGAATGCGGAGTCTTTGGAGTGAAACTTTTTAGCGTTATAGGTCAGTAAAGCTCATAAAGGGAGCAGATGTAACAACATAATAATAATAATTTTCCTCCTCATATAAAAGCACCACATATACAATCTATACATCCGTCGTACCATCTCCATGCTATTCAGTTATATGCAAAATGTTCCTCAATGTTCCCCCCCCCCCAAAAAAAAAAACTTTTCCTACTCTTTCCTTTTGTACACATAGAATGCATCCAAAAGAAACCTTCTGTGGAACTGGTGGGCATTCAATAAAATTTACAATAAATGTGGCGCATATCAAAGATTTTTTTGTGGGTTCATATAAAATGTGGGGAGAAAAAAAAAGGAAAACATGGGGAGTTATCCAAAAGGAATAAAAGCGAGAGGTTTTCAAAATGAGGCTCCCTCCCGCTCTTGTCTCCCCAAAAAAATATATTGAAGACATCTATATGTAATATGGGAGGGAGGGAAAGGGTTAGGACACGTGTGATGGAATTTCCATCTAAAAATGATAATGTACCCCCATTTGACTTGTATAAGTTGGATGAATGTGCTCAACCTTGGTTAATAATATGAGGGGAATTGTGTCTTTTCCTTCACACATCACACACAAAATTCCATGTCACCCCCCCTTCCCAAGATATTTTAAAGGGGAGGGAAACCACCCAAGAGGTATAATGGCATCTCTATAATTTCATCCACACATCACATTCTATATGTTCAGACATTTGTCCCACAGAAAGCACTGGAAAATTCCAGAGATGAGAGAAAAAAAGAAAAAGTCACAGCTTATTTTTTAGGACAGAAAATAACTTTCTCCATACTTCCATTCTAGTAAATCCCACACATTTTTCTTCATTCTTCCCATTCAGTGTTTACACTTTTTTTGGGGGATTATTCTCCCTTTTTTCAGCCATCCTCAACAATAGGGAAGCTCCGGTGCTCTACCTTTCATTCAAACTCTCCGTCCTCTCTTTCCATGGAAGTCTCCAACACATAGCTAGCTCTCTGTATGGAATTGGAATTGTGGGGAACCACAATGCTCTGCAAATGGAGATGCAGAAGAATTTGTGAGTTCCGTGTACATAAACGCATACCAAACTACAAAATTTGATTCCGCGTCTCTCAAATCTGCTCAAATTAATGTGGAGAAAATTCAGTTCTAAAAATAATTTCCCCATTCAAAAAAAAAAAGGTTGGACCATGAACATTATTAGTGGTAAGGGCAAATATTTTCTGGGAACGGAGGCATACATCTAGATATATGTAGGGATGCATTATATACTTTCCATCATACCACTGCAATTGGACTCACCCTTTGTAATACCCACAAAAATTACTTTTCCCAAGCAAAACTCCAAGTACAAGGGCGGACAAGGGGGAATGTCGACGGAGTTTATTTCAATGCACACATGAATTTATGATTTCCCATTGTCTCCCATAAATCAAGGGGTTAGTTCAAGTAAACATTAGCTACCTCCGAGTCAAATGGGGGGAGACAAAGGAGAGGACGTTGTTCCTTCGGAAGGAAGCGGATAATAGAGGAAATCCGGAGAGTCACTATACTTATGCGGAGATAGAAATTCCGTGAGAAAGAGACGGTACAGTAGAAAGAAAGAGAGAGAAAGAAAGAGAGACAGGAAAAGGGAGAAAAATCTAATCATGTCAACAACCAAAAAATTCCTTTTTCGTACCTCAAATTGGCCACTAACGGGATTCATGTCCAAAAGCGAGTAGTCGGCGTCTCGATCTCCATTCTCATCAATGGTGACGTTCCCCGTAACTCCTGGAGAAGTATTAAGTAAGAATCATTAGAAGCCATTTCACAATCCCTTTGTATAAATACAACAGACACTTGGTCTAAATCCCTGTCTTCCTCCACAAACTGGGGCCGATCCCACCTCCAGTTCATTTCCATTTAGAATCATCAGTATCAATTATTAACCGAGGGGAAAAGGAAGGGAGGAAGTATCTGTGTGTATATATACGGACACTCTAATAAGACACTACGATCTACCGGGGGAAAGAGGGATCTCAAGAGAAAAGTGAGGAATACTAATGACACACATTATCTCCATCCAACATTATCTGTCCCTGGATGGGACACAATTATATGAAAACACGGAAACAAAAGCCATCAAAGTTTTTGGGAAAGGAAAAGGAAATTACGGGACAAATCCTCCCCGGCACGCAATAGGGTTAGGTTATAGAATGGAGGCTTTATTCTTATGACTATACCCCCTCCCCCCCCATCCGTCCCTAATGAAAAGAAGTGAAAACGATTTTGAGATTTTGAGCATGCCAGTCCCAATAAAGTAATAATCAGGCTGGAGTGGCAAGGATAATTAAATCACTATTGAATACATAGACAACTTAAATTTAACCCATTACAATAGCAATAATCATCATAATACTACGAGCAGCTCCAGAAGGAATATCTTCCCGTCAAATCCATTCACAGTTTCCATTACTTGGGACACACGCAACAAATCAAAGGGGTTGAAATAGGTATTTCCACCCATTCCCAGCCCTTGTTTTTTAACAAGGGGGAAAAGGTGGAAGATAAAGTGCCCGGGAAAACTATCATCTGATGTCCCATCTCTCCCTCTTATGAACTAATTCCTTTAAATGCCGGAACACACGCAACACGCCTTTACAAAGAATATTTCATGGGGAATTTCAGGGATGAATTAGGCTGGTGAAAGCACAATTTATCCCCAGATTATTACCTTTCTAAATAATACTTTCTACCTGGATGAACCTCATGTGAGCTTCCCATTTGAATTACACTAAAAAAAGTAGATCATCTTCATTTGCCTCTTGTATAAGGTATTATCTGTAATTATTCTGGGTTTTCGTATCTAAACCGTCCATGAAATTCAGGGGGAGGAAGCGTGAGTCACCGAGGACTCCCTCGGTGACTCACCGCTTTTATTCTATCTACCCTGGAGGTAGATAGAATAAAAGATAGAATAATAATACATAGAGTGTAATTATATAAAATAAATATAAAATTATATTTCTTACCCTGGAAAGTTCGATTCCACATCCGAAGCGTCACACGCCGTCCATCCCGAACTGATTCATTTGCCGTAAGCGTCTCATTAAGTGCCATTCCCAGGAGCATCACACTATCGTAGAAGGCGCCAATGAAGAAATTCACCTGTGGAAGGAATCCCAGTTTTTCATTGTTACCATCATCTTTTCCTACATATCTTCCTCACGCAAAATATTATTTATATAGAATGTTCCACATTCTAATAAACTCCGTGGCGATGTTTTTCCCCTAGCAATATTAGCTCTCATAGCCATACATGTAATTGGATGGACGATGGAATGGAACGAGGGAGAGGAGGCGTATAGTCGTAGGAAAAATTCCTTCCTACACACTATTAACTATACCGAAGGATACTTAGGAGGTCTGGATTTCTGGATGATCCGTAAAATATATCCACACTGCCGACTTTGACCCCCGCCCGAAAAAAAATACAGATACACCGTATGAACCATAATATGGGAGGAATGGCTAAAGGGCACGCAGTTGTTATTAATTGAGAGGATCAAGCTAGTAGTAGAATCACACCAATTTATTCACATGGTCTTTTTAGCCCTCCTTCCATTTCCCTTGACGAGACTACTCCCCAGCTTCCTCTCTCTCTCTCTCTCGCCCTCTCTCTCTCCCTCTCTCTCCCTCTCTCTCTCTCCCTCTCTCTTCTGTTCCCTGGCACGTGTGATTACAAATTTCAAGCCAACCTACTACATGTTTCTACTGCCAGGATGGGATAGCTGTGGTGGCTTTTAGTAAATACACAGCTGCCGCCCGTACTCAAGAGCGTCGTCGGACGGTATTTACTCTTTCACTCTTTTCAACAAATTTCCCTTTGATTCCCACCATTCTCCTCCAGTAGTAGCTTCGACTCATTACTCCCTCCTAACTTCCAGGGGAAAAGCGGACGAGGAGAGGGGGAGAGAAGGTTTACCGAGAAGTTTTGTGGAAAGCATGGAGAAAGTCAGCAATAGCAAAGATCGGTGGCGGGTTTTGAGGGAAGAGCGGGAAAGGAGATACCGAAGGGATATAAGGAGAGATATAAGTAGAGACAGGAGAGATGGAGTCCATTTAAAAAACAGTTTAAGTTAGATAGAGATACTCAAGTCACAGAGATAAACAACTAGAGACGACAGGACAGAGAGCAACACATAAGAAATAGAAACAGAGAGAGAGAGAGCCAAAGAAAGAGAAAGCGAGAGAGAATAATAGAGAAATTGGGAAAGAAAGAGGAAAAGAGCTGATAAAGAGAGACAGCGAGAGAAAGAGAGCTGATGAAGAGAGATAGCGAGAAAAAGAGAGCTGATAAAGTGAGAAAAAGAGCTGATAAAGAGAGAAAGCGAGAGAAAGAGAGCTGATAAAGAGAGAAAGCGAGAGAAAGAGAGCTGATAAAGAGAGAAAGCGAGAGAAAGAGAGCTGATGAAGAAAGAGCGAGAGAAAGAGAGCTGATGAAGAAAGAGCGAGAGAAAGAGAGCTGATAAAGAGAGGAAGCGAGAGAAAGAGAGCTGATAAAGAGAGAAAGAGAGCTGTTAAATAGAGAAAATGAGAGAAAAAATGAGAGAGAAAATGCTGATAAAGGAAAAAAGTCAGAGAGAAAGAGAGCTACGAAAGGAGAGGACAAAAGATAAGATAGAAAGATACAATAACTACCTATATAAAATTGAAAAATGAAGAGATATCCCATATACTATAGGTTTCTGATTTACACGATTAGATGACTCAATTTTGGTTTTTGGTCGTTTATTTATTTTACTCATTGCACGAACAAATATACACATGCTGGGAATTTTTAATTGAATGAAATGATAACGCTTGTACAAACCCTATCAATTACACAAGCCAGCTATTTTTCAAACATAACAGCGTATTTACTGAGACAAATCTAGATCCTCCGTCAATCTCATATATAAAAGTAACGATTAGGCAATGATTAATACACGCCACATGGAAATGGTGAGCGGCGTAAGAATAAAAATTAATAATAAAATTCCATGCGTCTCCCTAGCGCCCAGGACTAGTGCATATTATATGGACTGTTCCAGAAATGAAAACTTCCTTGATTAAATACGATATGGCTAAATCAAAAATCCCTACGAGAATTTGGGCTGTTCATTGAAGGTAACCGGAATTGGTATGTCCTTAATTAGGAATTTCTTCATTATGACAAAATTAATATCCGCAGCTACTTTCCAGGTGAGTCATGGTATTTCAGGGGTGGGTGGGAGACGAAATTCTTTGCACCAATGAAAATATTTGATACAAATTGTACAAAGTCTACACTCTCATCAAAATGAGATTACGTGGGTTTGGCTTAAAAAAGTAATTGGAGTTGTTTACATTGGGGAAAAAACACGGTGAAAAACATCAAACAAAATATATAATCCCCCACTTTAATATAATTTTTTCTATAATCCCCCACTTTTTACAGATCCTCCTTGTCAATAGCCGTGACTGGTAACAACCATGTCAACTCTTTTGATTTTCTAGTATTCAATCGCATCACTATGATATGGTCCTATTACCATGAGATGATCAAGGCCACGGTCAAAAAAAAAGTCTTCCTCCTCCCACCACCACCAGCATTCCAAACTTTTCTGCTGATTAAGAGGATTGTCTGTGGTCGGCAGAACTACGTATCTCCTCGATAGAGAGTGCGTTCACTGGAGAAAACTTTTTAATGTCTGTGGATAAAGGTTCTTTGAGGTAAAATAGTCCCAAGGAGAAAAAGAAGAGCTGGAGGGCTGGAAAGGAAAGTTTGGCTTCTGTCCCTATTCCATATATCTATTCATAATCGCAAATATATACTATACCCATATACATGTACAGCCTAGCATAGGCGAATAACCCATAGAAGGTGGTAATTTTCCAAGGAAACAAGCATCCTTTTCCCCTGAAAAAATAAAACTACGGAATCTCCCAAACTTGAATTGGTACTTCCCCGTTAATTAATTTACGAGGAAATGATTCATCATCAACTAACTCGATGAAGGGAATTCCTCTCCATTTTTCTTTATCCTTATCCAGACAATTTAAACCGCCACTTTTACTAATGCGGCAAAGGAGGACGAAAAAGTTTACCCTGTGTTTTTTTATTATTATTTTTACGTGGAAATGTTCCAGGTCCTACTGGAAGTCCTACTAACCTAAGCGAGGCTTGGAGAAAGGGAAGAAAGTGGAGAAAGTGTATATGTGTATATAGGCCTTAGGAGGAAAAGTTAACCCTTTGAGCTCATTTTCTTTACTGCAGGCAAAGGGTCATCCTCCTCTCCAATCTCCCCCTTTTTCCCCCCAAAAAGAAGGTCGACCTTTGGAATAAAAAGCAGTTCAAGGATACAAGCACATCCATTCTGAGCAAGTTACTTCTCTGCTCCCCGAAATCGGGAGTGTAAGAACCATATTTGGCCACAAATCTGTTTTGAACATCAAAGGCCGTAAGATGAAGGGATTCTTTTTAAACCTCAATTGCCATTGCTTTTCATTGGTGGGAAGGGTTGGAGATCCCTCCCTGAAAAATCCTTCATCACCTGTCATATTTAACGTGCAGGGAATAGAAAGGATGCACTTGGCACAATTTGTCCATGTATCACTTACACCGAAATCCCATTTCCTTCACAATTCCAAAAACTTTCAGGGAGAGAAAGGATTAATCAAAGATCCGCTCATCATGTCTGCCTCCTACATTAATGGGCAAAACTGGTAGGAGAAGTCAGTTATATGTACATCTTTAAATCTGTGACCGGGGAACCATATGTCATATGGGGTGGTTGTGAAAAGAAATATAAAAAAAAGTCTTCATTGAATTTATTTATGAAGGACGCAAAATATGTACGTGTCAGGGCATTTCCAAAGCATTTTCTCGAGCTACAGTATGTTGAGGCAGGGCCAAGCACTTGCCCCGGTATGGATTTGCCTTTGGACCGTTAAACTTTATGAGGGCACGGAAGGTCCTGGAAAATATTTCGAGTTTTTGGCCCCTCCTTTTTTTATTGCCTTTCATGGAAGTCACTTTGTTTGTTACTTCAGTCTATAACTTTTTAACGACTCCAATAGTAGCTGCAGTAAGTACCCGGACATGTACAAGTTGGTGAGGCCTTTTAGTATGTATTTTTACCCGGGAAATCCCTCTTTCTCCTCTTTTTACTTGGAACGGATTCCCCTAGGGATACTCGTGTTCGGGTGATACAATACTAGTAATTGCATTTGAATTTTTCCATCCTTCAAAATTATAATTTGTCCTTTCGGCAACAACATGGGTGATTTAAAAAAAATATGGGAAGGGAAAATGCAGAAGCTAAATACGTGAAGGAGAGGAGGGACAAGAGAAAAGCGGGAGAGGGTGTCCGTCATAATTAATAGGATTTTTCAAATCCCTCTCCTCTTAATTACTCCATATGCACACCGGGATTTCCCACTATGAAAGTGGGGAGCCAAATGGGCCTTGTATAGTAAAGTGGATGCTGAAGGTAATGTAATTACCAACCACAGCTGAGGAGATAGAGGAGGAGTAAATGAAGAATTACTGACGCGTACTCATCATTGCCAGTGAAATGAGATCAAATCTCTCCTTCCTTGGGCGTCGGGTAAAATCCCGTATTAATCAAGCCTTATGAAAATACTGAGAGATAGGATATTTTAGGAGACAAATACGGATTTATATATTGGATTTATATATTGGATTTATATATTGGATTTATATATTGGATTTATATATGTCCTATATTTATATATAGGACAGAATTTTTGGGAGGGAAAAGCCTAAGCTCCTTCTGTACATATTTATTTGCAGGGGCAGAGCATGAGGTGAAAGCAAAGTAGGGAGAAAGAGGAGGTAGAGGAGAAAGAGGAGAAAGAGGAGAAAGAGGAGGATGAAGAAGAAGAAATACAAATATTGACTGACCTCCTCGTCATGTGGAAAGGAAAAGTTGTAGTCTCGGAGCGCTCTTTGCTTGACCATGTGAGTGAAATTATTCCAGCTGGATGATCTTGGGACAAGCAAGGAAATTGTCAGCAGAGCTTCATACGCTTCTTTGGCGTCCAAATCATTCTTGTCTCCTTGTTGCCAGTAATTTGTTGCACTTGGCTTGTTCTGGAAATTTCAAGATAAAAAAAACATAACAGTATTTTACTCTATTTTCTCTCACCCCTCGTCTCCCTTTTTAAATACCATGAAATCTTTATACCCGGATAATTGTTCGTCTTTGTACGTAACAAACAAAAACTCCTGCCATCCCCGCCTTCTCAGAATCTCCCCGAAATAATACCTAGCTATATTCTCACCATTTCCGTATAACTTCAGACTGTGATTCTTTACGCCAGGAAAGAGTTGAAGGAGTCTAATTATGTCTTTTTAGCATTTTGAGAGGAAATAATTTAAAAGTTTGCAACTGGCCCTTTCATGTACACTTCCATTTAAATTTAGACATCCTTACGCTCCTTTCGCCGAGGCAAAGCAGTTTTTCCGTCATTAAGGAGCTCCATAGATTAAACAGTTGTGTAAGTAATATTTATTGGGCAAATGGGGTCAAAATGATGCATATAAAAACCAGGTTCGATTTTTTTATGGCCGGAAGGGAAACCTTCATATGGGCTTCATGTGATATAAAGCCGAAAAAAAATGGTGGACATCCTTACACAAATGTTCACCAAAAATTCTAATAGATGTATGAGCTCTACCTACTTGTAAAACATTTTTTTAATGAAAAATCCTACCAAACCTTGAAATTCTGTGAAGGTTTATGTGGAGAAATTTTTCATGTGAAAAGTCTTTTTTTTAAAGCAATCTTTTCCCCTCTCTTTTGTGAACTTTCTCTTTTTCCGCCCAACTGCATCCGGAAAGGCACTCTTCCTGCACATGTACTGAGGCCCCCCTTCAACCGGGGGCGACTGGAATGTTTTTCAACAAGTATGAAGTAGATATGTACACATATGTATAGGTATACGTACAAGTAAATAACATACATATAATCCAAGTCCATGGGACATTACGCCTTCCCCTTTCATATTATTTATTTCTTATTTGGTTTAGTTACCTTAAATAATTCCACATCCAAGAATGCCCAGTCACCCTTTGTGAGTCCCTTGCGATGAGCCTTCAGCATGAATTCCCTTACCAGAGCCTCTTGTAAGCTGAGGATAACAACTGTTGGTCGTGGGGGAAGATGGGGTGAAAAAAATTCATCATAATCGTTATTAACTATCCCCACACACGCTTGTCAGACTCTCTCGTCTTCTCAGAATGAGATGGACAAAGAAAGTCAAAAAAAAATAGTACATACATAAATGCAGCCCACGCAATAAATGCAGCTCAAATATTCCCAGAAAAAAAAAGATACAAAATCAAATAAAAAAATGACATCTCCCCCACTCAGCTTCCATGTATGTAGAGTTACTGGAGGGAAAAATACAAACAATATATAATACACATATAAGGACAGGATATTACTTCTGGCATGGGCTGAAATCTCCTTCAGAGCCGTGTCCATTGCATTGAGGTCAGTTCCATCAATGTCATGACCATAGACTTCGTACCCTTTTTCTTTGAGTCCGTTAATAAGTATTCGTCCTGCAATGAGAACAAGACTGGATTGTCATTTTAATTTCACTTATTTGGAATTTGATATTTTCATTCGAATTAATTAATACCTTATTAAAGCGTAATTAATGGCTTATAAAAATGAAATTAATGTCTTACTAAAACTAAATTAATGACTAATAAAAACGAAATTAATGCCTTTATTAAAACGAAAGTAATGCCTTATTGAAACGAAATTAATGCCTTATGAAAATGTAAATAATACATTTTAAAATGCATGTAAACACTTTTTGAAAAAAGGCTTTTCCCATTTCTGTATAAAGAAGCATATCCGTGACAGTCATCCATATGGGTGGCCTCTTTACACTACAAAAAGGCATTGGGCCTAATTTTTACCCTTTATTTCCCCCATCTAAATCTTCATTAACAAATGACATCCTTATACTCACCCCTCAATCCCTTCACCTTTTTTTATCTCCCTGACATTGGGATTCCATGCCAGGAACGGTACATAGTAACCAACTGGAAATGATGGCTCACACGATTCCCTCATAACCGTTAGGGAATTTTATGATATTCAGGATTTTATTGTTATTATACAAGAGGGAGCAAGAGGGGATATCCTGGGCTATCAGCAGGTGTCATATCGATCCAAAAGTGGTGTTAAAATTACCGTAATTAAATTACGAAGGGGAAGAGCCACTCAACTACGGGAGCATAAATTGCACTTGAAGACGCGCTGGAAAGCTCGTTGAAATATCGTGGTAAAGGGGAATAAAATGCAGTCTTTCTCAGGCAAAACCGCTGACTCACTTCATGTATATCTCCAGTGGTTGGAGAGGAGGGGCTTTTAAAGTTTTTCGGGCAGAAAACCTGTCCGGGGGTATCAGATCTAGTAAAAGCCAAGGAAATACTTCGTACGAGGGAAATATCTAGGATGATACACCATGAAAGCATACAAGTGGCTGTAAGTTAATAAACTAGTAGAATAAATAAGGGTTTATAAGGAAATAAATAAAAAAAATCAAATAAAAAAAGATTCTCTCACCAACAGTAAAGGAGAAAAGATCAGTCTTGTCGTAGACGACGGCGAGGTGTTTCCATTTGAAAGTTTTGCACACTGCATCAAAGACCAAGGTGAGCCGACACTGACAGTAGGAGAGACGAGTGAGAGTCGAAAATTCACTCTTGTCCCCGAAAACTCCCTGGAGTCATGTCAGATTGAATCGGACAAAGAAAATATGATGAGAAACCTTTTTTTTTTTTTTACTTTCTTTTTGTTTACACCAGAGCGAGGGAAATTCAATCTCCCCAAAAAATGACTGGAATGTGCATTACATTGTATTATTATATTTTTGAAGACACATATACATCCACTATCATTTTATATTAGAGTATACAGTACACAAATGAGGATGAGTGAAAGTACATAGAGAAAGAGAAAGTGACAGGGTGAAAAGAAGAGAAAGCCAGGCAACTTTATATCCTTTGGTCCTTTTTTTTTTGTTCTATCGTCGACAACTTCAATTACTAGGCTACATGAGGTTACCTTCCCCCATTGTTCACCATTTTTGTTTTGTATGCAAGGGAATCACAGGGAAAGAGGAACAAAGATCAGGATCCACAACAATAAAATATGGGGAAAACACAGAAAATACGGAGAAATATCAGGGAGCCAGGCTGATTTGGAAAGTCCACGAAAAGCATACCAAATCAACTTCCTCGATTATCCAACTTCAATAAACGGCTTTTAGGAAATCCCTTGGGGCAGGCTGGAAAGTGTGCCCTAGACAGAATTGTGCATTCGTGTAGACTGTAAAATACTCTTTTGGCTCTCACAAGCCACAGATCTCTTTATTAATTTCCTTTCCATCTCTTTTTGAATTCCACTTTGAACCCGCCCCCTTCAAAGCATTCTTTATTTCCCAGTTCCAAGTTTATCTCTCTCTCCCGTCCTTTCTATCCCCCCAAGGGATGTATTTTAACGACGAAATAAAATTAATATTTGGAGAAAAATCCTCGGGAAGAGATGAAAGGCGGGGAGAGAGTGAGAGAAAAACCCACACTCTGAGAATTGGATGAGCTAAAAGAATGAATGGGGCTAATCCCGAGAATTCCCTTTGCCTCTCCCCTCCCTCTGATTTCCTACTGTTTAATTCGACTCAAAGGATAGAAAGTTTTACCCACAAAATAATCCTTTTTTGTGGGGAAGCAATGCAAAGAGAAAGCAGAGATGTTATCCTAAAAAGAAGACAAATAAATGTGAGGAAAATGAGGAAGAATATTAATTTCATCACTACAACTACTGCTCCTACAGGAGAAAGTGCCACCAGTCAATCTTCTTGGTCGTCATCTTCAGTTTTTTTTTCTTTGTTGATCATCTCCCATAGGCTACAAGCATTCCTGTGTAATTTCTTACTTGAGTCATGCAAAACAAAATCCTCATGGACAGAGAACTTTTGGAATAAAGTAGCAGAACGGGTAAAAAAAAGAGTTACGGTGTGGCAAATAATGCAATCATTTGTCAGAGAAAGACACAAAAGTAATTATTTCTTGTTTTCTTTTTCTTTCCCGAAAAAAGCAAGCAAAAAACCCAAGCCAAGAAGGAAAAGGGAAAGAAGCACAATAATAATAGTTGTATTCTGTTTTCTCTCTCACAAACCTACAGAGTGACAAATGAACAAATGGAAGTGTGTGTGGGTCGTTATTTTTCAAAGGTATAAAGGACCACAACTCTCGATGGGACCATATGAGATACATATGGCAATGTAAAGATCTCTCATTGGTATAGTAATGACCTTTGACCTCATTACGCCAGTCTGAACACAGCTTTCCACGTATGTATATCCGGCGAATGGAGGCGAAAACCTTAAAAAAGAGCTCTAGAGAATTTTTATCTACATATTCTTCCCGAATTTTATGAAAACTAATGTTAATAATCGCTTCGTGAAACGCCCTTGAGCCCCTTGAGGCGGTCACAGAGTCACATGATAGAATCTGTATATTTTCCCATCGAGGATATCGCCTAATGCAGTTTGGCCGAAAAGTTCAGATATCACGTATACAGCTGGAGAATTGGCTTTACTTACACTTTGTCAATAAATTTAGATTGATTTTCATAAAAGTTGCCCTAGATTGGCAATTAAATAAGCTTAAACTTGAGTAAAACAGTTTTTCTGTGCATAGTTTTTTTCTGTTAAGTGTTAAACGTGTACTGACGATGCTAATATAATTGTGTTCCCCGTAACTCCTTATGGTCTTCCAAATACTCCCACAGATTCTATACGAAATTTAAAAAAGCTTAAATTTGTTGTCCACAATGAATATATGTACATATATAAATTGCCAAAAATCAAATCTACGGGAAATTTCATCTTTTGTAAGAGTTTTGCCAAAGATATTTTCACATTTTATTTCTACCCTATCCCCTTGAGTACCAGCTCGCCCAGTGGGTCTCAAAAGTAGTCAAGAGTGATTGTTATGGAAGGTCTTTACATTTCCACATTGATCTCCTATTGTCAGATTTTGAGTTGCAGTTTCTTTATGCGTTTGAAAAATAACGACCCATTCAAAAGGAAGATGCACAAGCCTAACGTAAATACATATAAGCTTCGACTGTGGGAGGCAAGTCCGCGTTACAGAAAAGTGGAATGAGAAAGTGAAACGTGCTTGGGTTGTATAATGAGCTACTTAGGAGCGTTTAGTACGGAAAAGAATAACAAGCTTATTTGTTTGGTACACTCGACACGAGATAGTCAATTGTTCAGAGGCTTGAAAGGAGCAAAAGCGAAGGCAGTGCATTTGGGAGTTTTTTTTTGTGTATTCTTTAGTTCCCGTCTTTTTAACAAAAATTAACAAAAACAAAGAAAATACTCATTTATTCCATTTGCTGGAAGTGGGAGGAAAACATTGTTTTTTGTTCCTGCACAATATTCCTCTCCATTGTTTACAGTGCCGCCGTAGCATGGTAAGCTGTTAACATAACTTAAGCTGGTAGTCAATATTCACAAAAGCTTCTTCCATTCCTAGGCAAAAACAAAAATACAATCTATTTGTGAATGACTGGTACATTAGGATTTCTGGGAGGGTTAAATCCGTCTGTAGGGCCTCTCAAAATCTCTTGTCTTTAGTGAATAAATGCCATAGACAAAGATATGCTGTCCAAATAAAGCAAACGAACATTTTTATTCGCGGATCAAGGGAAATGAGACTTTAGGGAAAATTTAGGTAGAATAAGTCTTTGTTAGAAATACTTGTCTTTTATTTGTTATTAATTGTTATTAAAATCTTTTCAGGACGGTAGCCGATGCTCATGAAGCTACATTTTTGTCTCGTAATCAGGATAGTGTCATGTGTTTAACTGTCTTATTGTTAGTATGTCCCGAACTTATTTAAAAGGGACAATATTTATGGAACAGCTAAAAGTTGCTATTTACAAAGCCACATTCTCTGAAAATCTCTGAGAAAATGGACGCAATTGCAAGCTGAAATGCCATTTAGCAAACAAAATCATTATCTATTGCTATACAAAAGGTCCATCCCGATAGCATTTGGGAAAAGGCCCCCTGTTATTTGCATGCCATCGAAAGCCGATATACAGAGAGTTTTGCATGCACACTCTCTGCCTTGACAAATAAAACTTGCAAAATTATTAAAAGCAATATTATAATCTTATACAGCTTCAAAAACAAACCGGGTGAAGTTCAAATAAATCAAATTTTGGAGAAACAGAGTTCCAAAAAAAAGTTATTGGATTCATACGTATGTAGTATATATATTTTTTGAAATAAGTACGTAAAAAACGTATGCATACGCAATATTTAATAAATGTGGATTAAGCCGGGTTTGTGTCTGCAACCTTCATAAGTAACATGCATTACAATGTGCTAATATTCTTAGAACTATAGAAAAATTACCACTACGAGTAGCAAGCTCAATGAAGCTTTCCCTTTATGGTTACAGCAAGTGTCTATGTTGATCCAAAAAAAAAATCAAACAACCGTTACAAGCAAAGGGATAGAATACAAGAGGCATAGTATGAGGAGAGAGTAAAGAGGACAGAAAACAAAAATTGAATGAGAATGAGTAGCTCCAAAGTCTATGACACAAGACAAAAGTCCTCAAAAATCTCGAAAGTGTATATGCAATGTAATTTATGATTTTTTTACACCCCAAAAAATAGTAGCACCTACAAGAGTACCTCTTAGCAAAATACTCGACACCAAAATGTGAAGATGTAATAAACAATATTAGACGAGATACAGTATGTACAAAAACAAAACAAAAACATTTAAAAGAATGGTTAATACAGACGAACAATTCTAATCCGTACAGCTGGTTAGTAGTACTTATGAGAGCTTGTCCAAGGAGTTTATTACTTTTTTTTAAAAAAGTTTTAGTCGTTTTTTGTTTTGCGCACAAGGAAGCTGTTTTTACTGAGTGTAATGAACGTACCGTGGTATTAATTTTAATTTTCTTCAGGCCCCTCAACATTGTATCGCCAGCAACTTCACTCTCGGTGGATGGTGGCTGATGTTCATATCAAATCCCAGACAAAATCCATACATATTTATTAATTCTTGTTTTTTTTTGTTACTTTTCCAATTCTTCTTTTTTCTCAATGCCAGCGCATGTTGTTCAGTACATATGTATAGGTGTCCCTCACAACAATGAGTGACAATGACAAGACCTAAGAAAAATGGTTTTTTTTATGCCTGTTCAACCTAAACCGCAAATAAAGAAGATAGGGGGAATGTCACAGTTTACGTAAAGCCCTTGTATACATGACTTCCAGAAGTGCCAGAATGTTCTCAAAAACCTCCAGTCTTTTATACCCACCACCATCATAGAATCAATAGTAATGGAGCCCTTCCACACCACATCTCCTACCCTACTAATAACACAAATAATACTCAAATAATATCCATTCACAAAGGCCTCTTTATATTTTACGATAACATGGTAACCACCACCAAAAATGGGGGAGCAAAAAAAAAAAATCTTTCAAAATCATCTGTCAAGACACTGTCTTGTATTACTATGATGGTAGAATTTTTTTTTCTTCCAACTCCTTAAAAAGCATCACTTGTCATAGGTCTAAACGAGAGTCTCATGGATGTATCGTCGGAGTGTACTCACTCAAATTACATATGAGATAGGTACCTACACAGTTTGCTAGAGACGTAATTGGCTTGCCACAACAGGAGCTCATCCTAACAGGGAGAATTCCTTTTATCCTTCCTTTCCTCCTCTTCCTCCTCCTCCTTCGCCTCCTCCATTCTTTTCCTCCAAAAAAAAAATCATTGTCTACTTCTTCCTGGACTGAATCCTGAATATTTCTCCTTATGTATCCCACTCTCAGAGTGTGTACTTATACGCATAGGAATGGTCTCCTTTCTTGGTGTATGCACCTCGAGTTAACTCCCATTAATAAGGAGTCTCCCCTGTAGCTTAGCACCAGATACGTATGTTATATAGCATCCTATAATATGAACACAAGACGGCTCAAATCACTTTTGGATGTATTTTTTTTTATCCTCCCTCCTGTAATTGGCAGTACAATAAAGGGGACAAAAAGAGAGAGGGAGAAGGGGGAAAGCCTTTTTTTTTTACTACACTGGCAAAAGGGATTACATATACCATGATGGGAGAATCAACAGTGGTATAACTACAGTAGTTACATCTCATTGTGCCGTTTTTTCACACACATTGCTAATACCATAGAGATAACCAAAGTCATACACCACACGAGGGAAGGGGGAAGAAACACAAAAAAATAGGCATCAAACAAATAACAACAACCACAGACGATAGATAAAGGGACAGTTGGGTAGAAGGATGGAGATACGTTTATCAAAGGGGGAAAGTAATGAGAAGAAAGTGGAGAAAGTATCCCAATATGTAGTACTATTTTGTTATATGTGGTCCTATTTTGAGAAGGCCGTAATTATAACCCTTGTTATTAGAGGGGGATTTCAGGAGAAGAGATCTATCTCTATCTGGGCTATAGAAAGGAGTTGAAAAAACTATCGGTAGGTATATACAATAAAAAAAAGTGTGGGTAATCTGATAGGCTAAATTTGGCTGTGGTGGAATGCTGTATATAGTCGTAGAGAAACACTATATGTATGGTTACAATGGTAGTGCAAGGGCTTTTTAAAATGTGAATAGAACCTTAAAGAGAAGGAGGAAGGTCATTTTGGTGGTGAGAAAAATAAAAGCTTCGTGAAGTGAACCATTTGCAATTCATTACGGTGATTTTGTACATGTTATAGTAAGGGGGAGAACGTTTTTGTACAACAAATAATGGAAGAGTGGTGTGTGCGACAGAGGTTTGAAGAAGGTTTAAAATTTATAGAAAACATATTCCATGACATATTCATTAAGTTCTGGAGTGTAAAGCCTATACAAAAGAGAAAATATAGAGCATTCTCAAGAATGGAAATTATTGTGAGATGAAACAGTATGAAACGTCGTATAAGAATCAATTGGGACCCATTCACTTTGAAGCTTAAATATAAAACTGACAAATGGATGCATTTTTTTATACTTAATATCAAAAATATACAAGCTCACGGCAGGTAAAACGTTGATATGAAGGGGAAATTCACTGGTCACTTTTGCATTTAAGTTCTAAAGGTGAGTTGGTCAGAAATGATTTTTAAGCGACGACATACTGTGATGTGGTATACATATACACAGATAAAAATGACATCAACAATGCCGGTGAGAAGCTCCCTGGCTACAATTTTGCTCTTTACGCCAAAAAAAAAGGTAGAAAGAAAATAAAGATCCAAGGGTTAAAACGTGATGGATTGAGAACTGCGGTACATATAGAATATATTACATTGGACATATAATATAGTATTGGGGTTGGTCTAAAGGCCACTAATGAACTCTGGTCTAAGAAAAAATATTTTTGCATTTTTTGGTCATTTATTTTACTAAACATTGAGCTGCTAAACACAGGAGAGTAACCATCTAGTCAAAAATATCTGAAATTATTTGAAGGCTCATTAGATTTGTAATGTTGCGAATAATACTATTATAAATGGATTGAGATGTGGCACACACAATTAATATTGAAGGGGTACTAGTAAATACGATGGGATATTGGTTGCATTTTGAATAAATATATATAATTTGTATTAAAACACACACGATTGAATATAAAACAAAAATGAAACACGGAACATTTTCATTGTGAACATATATTAATGAACATATAATACATATTTTCATAATTCGTAGGTGAACCAAACTAAAATTTGATCATGTTCTACGCAGCCTTAACCTTACTGACAAAATCTTTATCTGTATATTAAAAAAATTGAGCAAGGCTCCCTCTACAAAATGACTGCGTGGAACTAATCAGATTATGGATTAATCCTCGAGACTTGTAACGAAATGCAAACACATATTTGAAAATATTACGTATTATTTATTAGGGGAAATATAACATTAGTGGAACGCAAGGTTAGATATATATTAGTCCAAGAAAATGTTGACCGTAAAGTCTTGGAGTTGAACACGGAAGAAAGCCGTTTCCCACCAGAACAAAAATCACCTTTTTACTCTAAACTACTTTCCTCGGGGAAATTTGCATAAAAAGAAGGAAATAAGCAATTATTATTATCCCTCACACTCCTTAACTTCCCCCTTTTGGTTCCAGCACAGTGCAACGCAATCTCCAGGACCTGTGCGCACTCCATGAATATGTATGTAATCATAATCTACCAGGAAAAATCCAGACTCAGTCATTGTACCCATCAGAGATTTTTTTTTCAGGGGTTCCTCATTATACTATACAACAAAATAAGGGAGAAAGATTTTTTTATTTACTTCCATTCCTCACCCCTATAATGCATGGGGCATTTTGGATCAATAAGAACGTGTTTACTACCGCTTAGTAAGGTTACTACCACGCTCAGCAAAGAAGTGCTTTGTCGTTGGTAAGTATTAGGACAGAATGAATAAAAGTTAGGATATTTTTTCTCTGAACAAATGTGTTCCTTTTTGCCCCTTTTACATTCTGTTAGCAAAGGAAGGATCAAAATAATGTGAGGCTTGTTGCTCCCATCGGGTGAAAGTGCGGGAAAAGATATATGCAATATGCACATCTGCACATGTATACCTTGTCCAGTTTCATATAAGGGCCTAATGGTTGACATAAGAGTCTCTTAACTGCTTCCTTAAGACAACATAATGCACATAAGTAGGACCATGTCCTTCTTCCACTGGCTTTCTCCCTCCACAAACATGGGAGGAAAAACGGTCAAATTTTTCTTGGACCTTATATATTTATAATGCGTTTGAAGGATTAAATATATTTGGTTGGTGATGCATACATTCAGTATTAGATTGCATATAATTATAAATATGTATATGCTCTAATAATAAACCAAGTCACAAAGGGCTTTTTCCAAGGGATATAATCAAAACATTCGAAAACCAAGAGGGAGCTATATGTACAGGGCTACCATGTAAGAAGCTCATAAAAGGGGAATAGTGCAACCTTTGCGTCTCACAACGAAAAAATAAACAGGAGAAAAAAAAGAAAGCACTCACTTGGTCTCCTAAGCCCGTGACAACAGGTATGTTCCAGTAAGCTGACAAAAAACCGACAGGTTGAAGCGCGAAACCGCAGGCTGGCCCCACAAATGCGATTACGTTCTGTTTATTTGAAATTTGACACACACAATTAATCTATATTGAAGGAATTTTTTATTTTCAATATTACATGGAAAAAAATCACAGCTTCACGGAATTCAAATGAAAATATTTTGTTGCTGAAAATCCAATGTTCCCGTACAATTGGAGCTAATTAAAATGGTAGAAAAAGACATTGGAAACAACTTACTGATAAAAACTTCATATCTGCCGCTAGTCCCGGAGTTAGCCTATTGTCGCATGATTGATACCTGTTCAGACAGACACAAATTGACACGTATAATATATATTCATATATGTAGATATGTAATTACAAGAACAAGGATATTACATATACAAAAATATAAATACGGAAATATTCAATTCTTTGAAACTCTTGAACCACCTTAAGTTGAATTGTCACTAATCCAGAAAAAATAATCACTTATTGCTATAAAATAATCAACAGTACGGTTTTTCTTGTTTTAGTGTCAATAATCAATGTGAATAAACGTCCGATTGTTTTCCGGAATGTCATTAAAATTAAACTCAAAGGACAACGTATTGTAATCAAGGATGAATGACTTGCCACTGTCTGCTCGAAAAAAAAAAAGAAGAAATATTTCGTTTTGTAAAGTCTGAAAGGAAGCAATTGTTTAATAATCGATAATAATAACCTACAGTATGGATTGTTTGTTCTTAACGTACTTGTTTAATCTTAAATAAAATTAAAAAAATATTAACTAATTAATGTCTATCAGTGGAAATCAGTATACCAATTATAAATTATATATTATAAAGTTTAAATACAATGTTACGCAAACTACAATTCGTGTAATGTTGCTTAAAAATGTATGAAACATATTGACGGGGTGATTAGTTATCTTCAAGACTGACAATGCATTGTCTCATATATTTTCATTCGAAAATTGATATTATTGTGTCCCTATTGTGCAAACTGTTGAATAAAACCATAATAATAATAATTTCACCTATATCAATAAAAGCTATTACCGCTGCTACTACTTGAACCACCTAAGTTCACGAATAAAAGGCTCAAAAGCACGTGGTTTAAGAGATAATATTTAAGCGGAAAATCTGCTAATTAAATAAGAAATTAGGGTAAATTTTCGCTTTTTAAGAGGATTTATTAGACAACGTTTCGTGTCTAAGGACTTGACCAGGTTACTAACCACACTAGGCTTTAATTCGAAAGGAACTACACATACCTTCAAATGGCTTTGTTTATATATTTATGGAATTAGAAGAAACGTAGTTAGCAAAATTTAGTGATTTGATGACCGTCCTTTGGGCCCTGGAAATAAAGTTTCCCAAATTGACCCAATGCTTTCACTACCAGTCAAAAGGCATTTGTTTTTGGAAATGGTGGTTTGCCTATAATGCTACCTAATATGTAAAGACAGTTTGAAAATTCGTGATAAAAGGAATTATTTCGAAAAATTACATTAAAAAATATGTAATTCCTCAAAATCAATCCTCCGGTGACCACTACTACTAATGCATGGGAGATCTACGGAGTCTTCCGGTGGTGGTCAGAGCAGACACAGCAGGCACTGGAGGGGAAGGAAGCCATCATAATATATACAAGTTGAGACAGTTATGCGAATGAATCACTTTCTCTTATGAGAAAGTCGTACTTTCCTTTTTGTACTTGTATATACATATATACTATAGGGGGGAGTGAAAATAATAGGGGCAGAGGAAGAGGTTATCAATCATGTTGTCAGCCCTTTTCCTCTCCTGCTCCCCAACTTTCTCCCAGATGTAAAAAAAAAAAAAAATGATCTTGTACCCCGTGAAATAATACCTAATTCTTTTTTGAGTCCAGCCCGATTTGATCTCTCTTTCTCTCTTGTGGGGGGCCTAGAAAAAAAGGAGATAATAGGGGAAAATAAAGTCCGCAGACAGAAGAAAAGGGGATTTTTTGAAATTCATGGGAGAAAAAAATTGACAGTGGATATTTGGGAGGTCCTATACATTTGTATGTATTAGGTACAAGAACATTTACAAAAGTTGGGCTATCATTGGTTATTGCCCGAAACGCTCTGTTGGCTTAACGAGCTGTCCACTTTCCATGCACTTCTACTGATGATTTTTTTTTTCAAGTCTCCTTCTTTTCCTCGACTTTTTCGTCTATCAGTCGGATTGCATGTTTTAGACATGTTAGACTCAAGTATAGGAGTAATTGCCTGGGATCTAGTTGGGTAGTAAAAATAGAAGCAGAAAAAAATCCGTATTAACATATACAGATACATATGTACCCCACAAGTCTCTACAACAATTCCCAGTACATAGCTGCTCCAATCAGGGAAAAAAGACGTCGTGCGTCAATCCAAAGGCAATCTCTTACCTGACAATTTACCAGAGAATTTTTAGGAGTGTAACAGAAGCTAATACCTTCCCTTCTGAAATATTCATACGTTTTTTGAGACCCTGGAGAGTCAGGTGATCAAAAAAAGAAGGTATTACCGGAAAAATCTCGTTTCATGTACTTTTCCAGCACACGTGTTTCCTGGTAAAAAAAAACTGAAATTGATAAAAGTGATTGGGTTGACACGCTCTTTAAATTTGTTCCTTCTGCCGCATGAACTTTTGCGCAAATATTGAGTGGTTCAATTTCTATCCTGTCACATACTTTCAAAAGTTTTTGGTTAAAAAAATGTCTTCCTTTCAAGACATTTGTGGGTTCGAGATAGACCGAAATTTATTTATAATCAGCAAAATCTCCCTGCAATCCATGCTTTTCATCACTTATACGGGAATCATATACTGTTGAGAAGTGGACTAGATTTTGTCAACATTGTGAAACCTCGAAATTAAGTCCTGGACACAAAAGTGGCAGTCTGCAGTTAGACACAAACGTAGTAGAACCTCAATTTGTTCATCACGAATAACAAATAAATACTCCCGTTTATATTCATTTTTGTGTTTTTGGACAAGGATTCTTGCTACGAAAAAATCCTACAAACATGGAATGCCCGAGAATTAAAGGAAAACTTTTCTCAATGTCCCCGTCAAAAGCCTCTAACAATGACCAAAAAACGTTAGGAGTTTTATTTTAGACGATAGTAGAACAAAAAGGTGCATATATAAAATTTTCCTCTTTGTAATGACCTAATTTTTCATTAATTACCGGTGGAAGTTGCAAGCAGAATGACACGAATGAAAAAAAAGCGAAATAGAGAAGTAAGAATTAGTGTAGTGCAAGTACATCTGAGAAACATGTCAACAAGTTTTTGTTATTCTCTTTCAAACCAGTTACAATCCTTTCCTCCGTTATGCAATAAATAAAAATGCAAAAAGAACTACAAGGAAAAGGATAGTAACGTAGGAGTAATTTGGTTCGAGTGAATTTGCTCTTCAACTGCTAACTCGTGTTAATTACGTATCTCCCAAGAACCAAAAAAAAAAAAACTGGGGACGTCATTTCATCGAAAAGTTTTAATAACTTTTAATAACTGTATCACCGTCCCCGGTGACAAAAATTCCAGTAATTCCTATTTTCACCTTTTCAACTAGTCCAGCACGTGCCTTTTCTTTCCCGCTGCACCCTTTTGTGTAACGCATAAACCCCTTTGGGATGACACATCGTTATTTCTCCAATATTGAAAAGGCAATTACGTTTGAAAACAATTACAGGTCTTTGAGGCATGTGTTTTACTTGAATAAAAGGCTTTTGTAAATCTCTTTTCCGAGTATTCCTTTGTATTGCTCAGTATTTCTCACTGCCTCTCTCTCTGTATCTCTCACACCAGTCTCTCGCTATCCTTTCTGCTACGCTTCCTCTCTAAAGATTTTGTCGACAATAAAGTAATGCGTTTGCATGCATTCAGATTTTAATACAAATTACATCGAAAATAAGTACGCCCTTTGATTTCCGGTTCCAGACACTTTTCGTCCGTACAAAACATGCATTTTTTAGACAGCTAAAATTTTGTTTTGTATATATACCCACAAGCTCATTTTGTTTTGTCTTCATGTATAGCGTTGAAGAAAAAATAATATTTCCCTCCATCCCATGGAAGTCTTAAGGCATTTACAAAATGAGAAATTTCATCAAACCTTGCGTACTTCCTTCCCACTCTGTAATAACATAAGACGGCACTACTTAGGAATGTATTAATTTCATTTTTTTTCTGTACCCACACGTAAGACATGGAGCGGAAGTGTCTACTGGTATTTTGATGCTTTGGGTCAAGCTATACTTACGTCGTAATCATACAATTACTCCCATGCTTGCTGAAGGAGATAATTGGGTGGGGGAATGGAAAGGAGAGAGAGAGAGTGTTCTATCACATGTTCAAGATGCCCCTTCCTACATGTCAGTACGGGCGTTAAGAGCAAAGTCATTGTTCCAAAAAGACTGGCTTTATTCCCGGAATTGTAGTAGCCTTGGGTTATGTGTAAGAACATAACGTCCAAAAATGCATTATCAAATTGAAACCAGGGAAATTCCTCTTGGGACGAAATTACAATAAAATTCTTCTCATTCATCCCACTCTCTCCAACTTTCTCTTCCTTTCTCTCTCTCTGTCTCTCTCTCTCTCTCTTCCCCTCAATCTCTTTCCTTCATTTCCGTGCTGAGAGCACAAGTAGGATGTCACCCAGTGACACATTTCTTGGTCAAAGGGCCTCTATTTATAGTAGACGAGCACGCATTGTCTCGGTGCTGTTGGGGTTTCAATTAAGAATATAACGTCAGCCATTTCGCACACATCAAGAAACTACTTGGAATTCTTTTGAACGAAATAAATTTTTTTTTTTTAGAGTTATTTACAAAATAAAACACGTGTCTTCATAGTACGTACATAAATACAGGATTTTATGTGAACTTTTGAGTACGGATTTAGCAAAGCTGTTTCAAACTAAACACTTGGCGTCTTGAAATGAAATGAGTTTTCACAATTTTCCTGATCTTAATTTAATTTCCGGGGGAAGTTTCTAGGATGTCTATTTATTTGTCTTGAGCTCGGTGTGGAGTCACTGGGTTTTTCGCCCTGGAGCGGGACGTGGAAAAGGAATTAGGGATAAATCTCAGCTCGTAACTGACGGGAGTTAGTGTCATTTCAATTCTTGAAGTGCTCTGCCTTTTACACCCCCCAACCAATTCGGAAAATGCATGTATTTTTGCTGACATAAATAACGTTTAGATGTCAGGCTGCATAACAAATAAATAATCCAATTGAATCCCAAAGGTGTAAAATGGTAAAGGGTTCCGCAAGAGCCCCAAGTGTTGGGAGATGCGACAAAAATGTTAAGAGATGAATTGTGGGATTCCATTTTTTCATAAAGAAACTTGTCCAGAACATTTTGGATGGGTTGTAATAAAAAAAATGACTTCCTAATGAAAATAAAAAGACCCTGAAGGTACGAACCTCTGCTGAACTTTATCCAGATGTATTTTGTGTGGACGGAGGAAGATCTGGTTGACAAAGTCAAGAGCCATGTCGATGGCGGGAGAACATTTCTCCAGATCAAATCCGTAGCCAGTGCCGGACACGAGAAGAACTCCAATGTTGTAGTGCGTGAATCCAGCGTTGTCGTACGACTCGGCGGAATTCAGAACTGGGAAATCCAAGAAATTTTGCACAAACTGAGAGGCCCTTATGTCGATGGCACCCACGTCGGGAGAGGACACGACCGTGAGGGGTCTAAAGGTCACACATAGGAGAAACACCAGGATGGACACACACTCGGCTAGGACTACACGGAAGAAATTCCTTGACAGTCGCACAATGACCATCCTGAGAAGGTGGCTGGAAGTCGACTGAACTTTCTCTCCGCCTAACACTCACTCTTATTCCCTTGGACCGAGCTTAGATGATAAAGGGGTAAGGAGAACAACAGAGAGAGAGAGAGAGAGTGGGAGAGAGAAAGAGAGAGAGACTCCATTCAGCATCCTTCCATTCTTCCCTCCGCAAGACGGATGCGCTCCGAAAGCATTTTTAACCCTTCCAATTCTCTCTACCTACCACGTTTCTCCCGCTTTCTCCTCCTGCACTTTCGCTCCATATAAAGTACTATGTAGCTTCTTGGCTACAAGTCCCATGAAGTGGTGATGGATCAGAGAAAGGTTTCTACCCCACGAGCTTTCGACGACATACCTTTCCCTCTCTTTCTCTGTTTCTCTCTCTCCTCTCTGTATCTCTTTTTTCTGTTTCTCTGTTTCTCTTTTTTCTATTTCTCTGTTTCTCTTTTTTC
>JAQGBT010001035.1:0-37174 GCA_034698585.1 Disparrhopalites patrizii | reverse complement strand
TCTCTCTCTCTCTCGCTTTCGCTCTCTCTCTCTCTCTCTCGCTCTCTCTCTCTCTCTCGCTGTTATAGGTCGTCGTAGGAAGTGAAATGTTCCAGCTTCCATTCTCCCGGAATATCTTTTAGGTTTTCCATGAAACTTCTCATTCTCTTTCAGGACTCATTTCTGAGCACAACTTGGAGACGCCCCGCTCCATTTGTGTGTGCCGTACACGCGCCGATTCACTTTAGCAGCCCCTGTCTTCTACTTCTTCTTTCTTCTTTCTTCTCTCCACACTTTCACTGTGCATTTCCTCCCCTCCATAACTTCCTGCAAAAAAAAAAAGAAGAAAAGTCAACCTTTCACCAACTGTTAGGAAGGGACAACCACAGCATATTGTACGACTCATTGGTGCTCTCACAAGTGCTATGTAATTTACATGTTGTACCTACGCAGCCGTAAGACCTGGATCTCGAAAAAAAATACAGGGAAAAAAATCAGTACCGAGTGTGCGTTTGTAATTATATCACTTAAAAAAGGGAAGGAGTAGAAGGCAAAAGACTTCACGTCAGTTCTAGTGGACTCCACCGTTCATATGCACACAAGGTTGTATAGTGAACGTTTATCAATATTTCGCTGGAGGGAGAAAGCGGGAAAAAGTCGATTGCTGGGATCTACATTCAATTGAAGGGACACTTTGTCAAATAAATTCCTGTTGCTTCCACCTGATCTCCATGATAATTTTGTCTTCCTCCTACATTATAAGTACAAGATATCAACATTCCTAGTCACAATTTACATACATTCCACATTTGTTATTCGGACCTCGTATACAATAACAGGGTGAAAAGACGAGCAAAAGTCAAGTGTTCTCCTTAATATTTTCCTGTAGCTTTATACTGTGCTGTCAATGTCAAGCTGAATGCTTAGGAAAAAGTACAAGTGGAAAGAGAAGAGTCAAAAGAAGCAGTCAAGAAAACTGATGGAAGACAGATCGCAAGTTTCGGGAAATAATATACCCATGTAATTTCTTGAAATCATTTACACAACTATTCGCCAGCAGCTATTGAACGACAGGTGAACTTAATCAGTCGCGAGCAAATTACGAAATGATAGTCTATTTCATTCTTCCTTTTTCTGTAGTTTCTGTAGTACCTGCCATTGAAAAAGCAGCTTCCTAATAAAAAAATTATCTTCAAAGCAAATGTACTTTGTTACAGAACCAACTTTCCTGCAAAGCATATTGCAGTTGTGCAACCAGGTCTGATTTTTTTTAATTTCCCTCTGGACAAGTGACATTCCAGTTTAGAATTTTGTTGCTGGGGCAAACATTTTTTTCTTAATTCAAACTGTGCATGATCTTCATATAGGATTCAGGTTCCAAAAATTTATTTTTGTGTTTGCAATTTGATACTTACGCTTCAACATTCTAAAAGCTGAATACTCTGCAAAAAAATAAAATTCATTGCTAAATAAGCCAAAACATATCGTTCCCTCCCTCACATCCTCTGCCTTTGTCACTGCCGCTATAGACAACTCAGCTGCATGTCATTTCGTCGATGATAGACGATATTGAAGAAAAACAATTTTCGGCCGAGCGTAGGGAGAGACTCAAAGTATTAATAATATAGGAAGCATGTGAAAGAAAAACGTACTGAGACATTGACGGGAGCAAGTAACGAAGAGGAAAAGTGATAAGAATAAAAATATCGACTGGCTTGCAGCTTATCGGCCTTTTTGAGTAATTAGTGCTTCCCCCTTCTCTCTATCTCTCTCCTACTAAATCTACAAGAAAAAAAAGAAGAGGAGGACATTATTTCAGTCTCAACAAGAGAGTCAATGAATTCATTTTTGTGGCAGTAATCTCATTTGTCCGCTCCTACGGACTTTTGGACGTCACGGCACTTCCAGCTATAATAGCCAAGTCGAAGGATTGTCCTGGGAGTCGGCTACTACTTCTAGGATGTAAAAATACTGCTTGTCTCCAATTTTGAGAAGTGAAAGCGACATCGTGGAAAATCAGACGTAGGAGCAAACGATAAAAAGGAAGATAAAAGAAAAAGCATTTATCCAGCACAATCACTTTGCTGTACATTCCAAAAGAGCCAAGTCTTAAGGCACTACTATAGCAATGGACAACGATCCGGTCATTGAATTCAATGTTGGGGGCGTCTTCTATGCCACCCAACTGAGCACTTTGCGAAGGGAACCCGGACGACTGGCTGAAATGTTTTCACAAGGTAACGTCAAAAAAAAAAAGTTTTCTCTCCCTTCCAAAAATTGTTCAGGTTAACATTCCTCTTTCTCCCCACGCTCCATCCTCTCGTTCTTTCTAAGGAGGTACTTACGGAAGAAGTGTAAAAAGCTTGTTGTGCAAAAAAAAAAAGAGATTTCATCGCATTACTTAAGCATGACGATGACAAATATTTGTCGCTTGTCCTACGGTTGGGCACTTGAGAAAATGGGTTGTCAAAAAATATATATATTTCCCGAGCAAAGTTTTGGACGAGAAAGTTTGCCATTTCACTTCTGGTGGCTATTCTTTTGAGCTTTATGTTGTGCAGAAGTTGATGCCCTAAAGACTCATGAAACAAACGCGTTATAGCATCCACCACAAACCAGACGGGCACATCCTAAAGTACACCGCACGTACATAAATAAGTACATACTTGCTCAAAAGGACGATATTTGCCCAAGTTCTTTTGGTATAAAAGTCAATAAAAGGAAGAACCATTTTTTCACTCTCGTCCACAATGTTCTGCACGCTAAATTTGTAGGTATATAATGTATACTTTTCCTAAGTATCTGTGTATTTACCTGGAAATATTTTAGTAGGGAAATGTGCCTAAAATGTCACTTTGTTATTTCAATCCTCCTGTCGCTCGGGACGTGAGATACTGGGTTCAACGAGCAAATTTCAATTGCTCTGCATATAACATTATAAGAGGAACTTCTAAACGACCCAAGGCTTTTCTAGAAAATTGAAATAATTAAAAATGAGTCAGGATTCCCTCGACGCTAGATGCTTTCCCCAGTTCAAGGAGCAGTGGGCCTTGAAGTAGACGAGATTTTGAGAGTCAAGTTAGGATGACATCTGAAAGGAAATTAATGTATATACCTACTATGTAGGGAATATACACAGGCGTCAAATCGATACTTTACTGAAGAAAAAACCAAGCAAATATCCACAAACTTAGGTGTAGGTACCTAGTACCAATATAGCAACTGTTGGCAGCACATTTTGTTTCTAATCCCTGGAAAATCATTGCGTCTTTAAATTCTTGTGCTATTCTGGTTTTAGGCACGGCTACACATGTACATAATAATCAAGATAATAATTTAAGCACTATAAACTGTATCTTTGTCTTACACTTTGGAAGTATCTTTTATAGAATCATATTATCGAATTGCTCCCTTCCTTTTTTGGCGTAGAAAGGCAGCAGTGCTGCCTGGAGCACGTACTCATTCCTGATTTCTCCTTTGCATGTGTGTATCTTACACATCAATAACAAAAAGTAAATAAGCTCTGGCGGAAGTTTTGAGGTGAAGAGAGAGTTATCGTAGATGCCTTGAGTCCTTTTTGCTCCTCTTGAGAATTGCCTTTGTTTTAAATTGTGACAGGTATAGATCATGTGCCCCGAGACGGGAAAGGGAAAGTTTTCATCGACAGAGACGGTGTGCTCTTTCGCTACGTTTTGGACTATCTAAGAAATCAGAGCATCATTCTGCCCGAGAATTTCCATGAAAAAGCACGACTGCGGGCAGAGGCTGAATTTTTTCAACTGGATGGGTTGCTTCGGTTTCTTGAAAGTAAGCAATTTCCTTCTTTTTTCCTTTGGATTCCAGGCGTTACCGAGCCAGAAATTCATTTCCGTGAAGCACAGGATTTTTTTTTGGAAAAAATTCTCCAGTATTTATTACGTATTCCTTCTATAATAGTTATATGTACCTGAAAAGTTTTTTTTTGCTACGTTGCTATTTGCCCCTTCTGGGAGAAAAAAAATCGAAGGATCTCTTAAATTGTGGGGTTCCTCCCTACAAGTCATAAAAAATTTAACCCTCCGGAGACAAACACCGTATAAAAGCTGTAAATCTATGCGGGTTTGCTATGAAATGCAGGGGAAAAATTTAGGGAGAATGATCGTGTCCCCGAAGGGATTCGGAAAAGTGGCTTCTTCCCACAGAATGCGTCCTTTTCCAACATCCGAAATTTCGCAACCTCATCCTTGGCAGTGCTTTCATGGTACTCACCTCACCTCTTTCAAAATCCTCTTCCTTCTCTTTGAGGACGGATGGTTGGGAGGGCTTTAGGAAGTCGCGTCTCCCTTTAATGCTCCTTTAAAAACATGAAAGATTAATCTTTATACGAAAGGATATGATTTAAATTTCATCACCCGCCGTTGCTACCTTTGCTTCCCTTACTTAACTATATCCGACTGCCAAGTCAATTGAAAGTGTCTGAAAGCATACCATGCTCGCCCTCCCTTGATTCTTCCAGTTTCACTCACATGTATGCATATGTTTACATTACGAGTTGGCACGATGCACGGTTCTGCTTTCTCCTGGCTCATAAGCCACGGTGTCTTTTGTGAAGCCGTGCTGAGATGTTGGAAGCGTAAGATGCTAGCTATACTTTTGGTGGGTGTTGCTTCTCCTTTACAGGTGAGAGTAAATTACCAGGGTATATCACTTTGGGTTACCGAGGAACATTTGCATTTGGTCGTGATGGGCTTTCCGACGTCAAATTCCGAAAACTTACGCGGATTACTGTCTGTGGACGTGTGCAACTTTGTCGGGAGGTAAGAATTTATGGGCTGTAACGTTAATGGAATATCCCTATTAGCTTTAGCAACTTTTACCATTTAATATAATCTTACTCTTCCAACTCCTTGACTGGGAAACTTTCTCTGTACTATTCCATATGCATAGACATGTCCGCACTTGTGCATATAAAATGGATAGCTATGTATACCTCTAGAGGCATTTCCTGGCTTTTCCTTTTTATGTCCACATCTCTCAACCCCGAAATTTAAAGCCCGGACAATTGTTTTCCAAGACCTTCCATGCACAGAGTGGCAGGAAGCTACGGAAAGCCAAAGTCTGGGAACATGACAGGGTGATTGACAGGAAATGGGGCGGGCTGTGTATATATTGTCAGACAACATTAAAAATTAACCAGCGGAACTAGGTCGTCGCAACAGATTTTGGAGCTCAACTCAGCGGCGACGGGTCTCTGGAGTTTAATTGCGGTATTTTTGGGGTGTTGCAAAGCTGAAATTTGTCGACAGAGTTGTGGTTGTTGGAGGTGAATTCGCAGGTGGGGCGGAGGCATGAGCTGTGGTTGGGGCATCCTGAGACTTTCCCCCGGTATGTTTACACACGCACATGCATAAGTGTATGTACCTAAGGAGATGATGTAAATCAAGCCTCCGGTTCATACGAATGCATACTGGCGTCCTTGACGTCTCTCACTGTGATCCCTCTACTCGCACGGCATTTTAACCAAGTCTGTAATATCATTTATTCTCCCCCATTTGAAGGTTTTTGGAGAATCTTTAAACGAAAGTCGGGATCCCGATCGTGGGCCTATGGATCGGTACTCCGGGAGATTCTTCCTCAAACATTTGTTTTTGGAGCAAGCATTCGATAATCTTCAAGAAGCAGGATTCAAGTACGTCCTATTAAATCTTTAAAAATCATGAATTTTTACTATTTTGAAACTGGCATGTTATATGTATTTCTATACATATTAGTTTTTGCTATTAAAAATTTGGATTTTTAGACAGCGTTATAATGGCTGGTAAAGGCTTGATGCACCTTTCATCAATAAATTTTGTTTGTGTTAGCTGTAAGTTTTCCCGCAATAGGAGGCACTCTTTTCTACAAAGAATGTTTCTCTTCTGTTTGAAATTATTCTGTTCTTGCTACGATTGCTTTGTGAGGATTTTACCGTAGATTGCCTGGAATATTAATTATTTTGGCTTGTGTATACACCGTTCTCAAATCTCTACTGTACGAGATTTGGACTGGGGAAAAACAATCTTCCGTACAAAGAAATTTAAACTGGGTCGCCTGGTTAGTTGCAGAAGGGAGGAAGCACGCATGTACATATTTGTAGACATCTAAAATTTCAAATTTGCCCAGCTTAGCCTAAAAACTGATTTCTCCTGGATTTTCCAACTTTATGAGATTGAGAAACCTCAATTTCGGGGGATTGAAAAGACTGATTACGTAGAACCGTTTGCTCCATTAGACGTTCGGAGAGCTATGACTAAATTATTCAGGGAAGAATGAACAATAAAATTTGGCAGCAGGAAAATGGAAATATGTCATACCGCAAAAAACGTTCAAAGCATAGTATAGCTTAGCGGTCTAGAATTGTTCACACTGTGCTAAGCTGTCCAGAAAATTGATGGACAAAAACGTCAAAGGCTTTTGAGTTTGTTTTTCTTGTTTCTTTCTTACATTACACATACATGTACCACGTAAGAACTTTTTTTTTGCTAAACTAAATCAGGGTTGATTTCTGAGGCATCCAAGAGGAGCGCTGGTGGGTAGGACTATAAAGGGTTGAGGTTATTGTTACGGCGCTTTTTGCGGGTAACCTCTATGGTAGTTTTTCCTGGATCTGAGCAGCTGTGCCAGTTCTCATAAGCTGTCTGCACCTGCATTGATTCATACGTAATATTATTCCTGGATAAGCAGATGTTTTTTTATCCCCTTGGGTGGATAGGTTATCCTTTGGACATTTCCCTTCGGCCATCTTTGAGACAAGAATTTTTTATCGGGTTCCCTTTTCCCTCAATTCCATACATACACAGGCGGCACCGCCCCGAATTCCCCAAAAAAATAATCCTTATCCCTGGCTTTACTCCGTTCGGTTGATCACTGTAAAATCGGAGTTGGTTGGGACGGAAAGGGTTCCTTTCCCGGGGTGTATTGTATTATGTTAGTGAAGGGGAATTTCCGAGAGGATCTACTCCTTCCTTCAACCGCCAAAGGCATGCATGCGCCTGTTAACCGATCCTGTCATTAGGATTTCCGTCGGTCCTTTGATTATGTGAAGACTGCCATGAATTGTTAGCAGTGGTGCATACAGCATATAGTTAAGCTTTCTCATAAAAAATTCGCATCCTCCCGAGGCTTTTTGGGGTACTTACTAGCAAGCTTCTTACACCTTATTTTCTCTTTTTTCTTCGTCTTCATGGCAAGCACAGGCTCTTACTCGAGTAAAAGACGACGGCCTTCGAAATCGAAATAAAAGTCGGGAGCTGCACAATATCCACCACCACAGAAACCAGCTCGAGCGAGGAAGCAAAGCGACCTGGGCCGACCATTGTAGATCACAGTAATTATTTCTGCATGTAGTATTTAGCTGTCGTAGTATCTAGTAATTAGTCTAATTAGTGGACATCCAATTTCCTGCTTTTCCTCCGCAAAAGTCTCCAAGTCTCAGATACAGACTGTGACTAAATACAAGCATGAACTGGTTTGAAAAGAAACCTAAAACCATTTCCGGCTTAAGTCGGGTTAGATCAACTTGACTAGGAGCTCAAGATGATAGTATTATGTGATTACACAGATGTGTGGCCTCTTGCGGTTCAGGGACGGCAGGCGGATCCGCAGAACTAAAGCCCGGGATGGATCCGGAAGAATCTCGCTGGAATCACTACAATGAATTTGTGTTTGCTCGTGACTAATCTTATCCAACAGCGTTGACTCCTTATACAATTATATGTATATAACTTTGAAAGCCTAAAAAATCATTCATACCCCGCATAAGTTCAATCATATTCCATTTACTGTAGCCATATAGATTTGGTGAAAACAAAGTATTAGAAACTTATAGCAGGGAATGAATCTTATCGTATCCATATTCTATATTATATTATGTACGTATATATACAAAAAAAATACTTGCAAAATTGCCGTGTGAATGCACGTGGAATAAAGTATTAACCTAACTTACTAATAATGTATTGCGTGCGAATTTAGCTGAAATGCTGTTTACGTTTACAACGAAACCCTAGACTCTAGGGATTATTAATATGTAATGTAATGTATTACTCGCAGACTTCCCTGTAATTTTAAGAAATAAAAAAAACCGTGAAATTGCAAACTTGAAGGTATTATACTCTACAATATTACGTATATAGTTATAGACGGTATAAAGAAGTACCAGTGAATTACCAGAGTAGAGAAGTGCACACGTCTAATGTACATACCATATATATACTTATCGAAACCTTTGCGCAGATATATTATGTTCCATTGACAGATATGTACGTATGTAACATTCAATATATATTTTAATACTTTTATCGTCTTAGTTCCCTTGTTAAATTATTTTGTCTCGGTCTTCGAAGGCGGAGAATTTTGTAAAGCAGACACGGTACAGGCACATTGTTTAACGTGCCTCGTCATTTCAACGAATATCAGATCATTTTCAATCATATTCATATTTATGAAAGCACTCGAAATCGAAACTCGTTTTAAATAAAAGCCTCGTTTCCTTCGTGCAAAATCTCCTAGCATTTTATTTTATTTTAGCCGTAAGTGTCACTCTGGATTTCAACCATGACGCGAGGAACTTTCACTCAAGGCACAAGTCAAAACAAGTCAATGGTGCGGTAAGATTAAATCGACACCAGGAAGAGGTACATATTATATCTATTCATATATGCTCGTGTAAGTGCATACGTAGACTGTTTCATTATAAGGTCTCACCGCAGAAGTTTAGTCAAACTTACCTTCATGAAACCAGAAAGGAATGGAACTGCTAAATTGAGGCAATTAGGGAGAGAGGGAAAATGAGAGGAAAAAGGGAGAGAAAGAACGAGAACAACAGAAGGGTAAAGGGAAAATCAGAGGGAACCATAGACAGTGACAAAGAGAAAGCAAGAGCCAGGAAGAAATACCGTAAGGAAGGGAAACATGCCAGGGACACACTTGGAAGAAGTTCCGTTGAAATGGGAGATTGGTGAAGAGAATCTGGCAAAAGCACACTGCAAGTGACACATACGAAATCCATAATACACGTCTCGAATTATGTGAGCTACATGCTGTTACTGCTGAAAAAGTTTTAAAAAAATCCAAGCCATAACATGATTGTGTCAAACAATCAAACAAGTAGGTACACTCCTGCTGTCTAGGCATGCTGCACTTGTATGGTACATCTTCCCTGCTATGATACAATCTCCCTTCGACCAGAAAATTCTAACCCGGCGAGCTTTCTCTACAAAAATAATTTTTGACAAATTACCAAGCTGCTATGACAGGGCATGAAATAACATCTGCCACCTCACTACAGCTCAAACTGCACATGATACAGCGACTGCAATAGGTGATTCGCAAGAAAACAATCATTGACTAAAATCCGACAATTAGGGAAGTTGTAGTAAAGCATACATTATTAGGTAGAATTCGGGATATTGTTGTATTAAAAAAATGTTTGGAGACTAACGACGACTGCGTGATTTTGACAAATATTGAAAATGTAGGCATCAGTATAAAGATTGTGCCCGACCCAATATCATAAACCCTAAGGTCTTTCTACCATGGTTAGTTTGTTTATTCCATGCCCTGTATTAACGCTTCATGTGTTAGTGATTCGTATGTATATGTATTAACATACACCACTTAAGGGTTCATTAAAATATGTACTAAGTTCAAGTAAGCATAAGTCTTATACTTGACTATGTCAACAACACCCTGTTATTTTCGCGGAGAAAAAAAGGTAATTTTATTTACCCGCGTCTAATACTAATGCTTGTAATCTGAGGCTTCTGAGGAAATTGAAAAATATTAGTCCGTTTCATGCAGTAAAATAAGTCTCGGCACTAAGCTAAGTTGCCGTAAAATTATTTGCCTGCAATTATTATTATTCGAAGAAAAAACGAGACATAAATAAACGTGCATATTTGGCAATCGGCCACCAAATGTAATCCCCAGCGTCGTTTTGACGTTTGTGCCAATTGCACAAATGTACATAGGTATAGGTACATTCGTAAATCATTGTTGCCGTAAAGCCCTAGTATCGGTCTTAGATTTTCTGTGCTCATGTACCTACACACACTTTCGTTGCCCAGCTATTAGCGTAATTACATGATCCGAGACACAGAACGAAATTATAATGTGTTTTTCCACCAAAGCGAAGTCCTTGGTGAAACAAACCCGCTTACCAAAGATTTAAAAAGTATCCCAGCTCACATTGGGAGGAAGAAGGGCTCATTGGACTCAACGGATTTTAAGATGATTGCTTTCCCCTGGATTCCAATTTATTTTTGTTTCTTTTGTAGTTTCTTTTCACTTCCTTTGTTGTACTTATGTACTTCTTTTTTTCTCTCTCCCCGCCTTTTATACCATACTTTATTTTCTTCCCCTCTTCTTTTCACCACTATTCTTTCTTTTCCCATGTTTTCGACTTTTTCCTTACAGCACCATTATTAGTAAGTACTACTACTTCGTCCCGTCCCGAGAGGTTAGGATGCTAGTGAAAGCCAGCACACTTTCACCAACCCACACACTGTGTAACAACCGGGCAGGAAAGAAGGAAAAAAACTAGGGAAGCCAAGAGAAGCCCAGTATTAGTGAGGATGATAGATAATGCATGAATTGGAAATCAAATTGCATCCTCGGGTGTTATTACATACATACTTTATTGTTTTTTCATCTCCTGTAAATCATTCGCACACATTGCATAACATTCTACACTACTGTTTAACACAGTCGCTTTATGGTACACTAGACAGTCACACTGAGCTTTTGTTTTGTGCTTGAAGTGGCCGTGAATGCTGAGTGGAATAATGAAATTCATGAACTGAGCGATTGTGATTTTTACACTCATCCCACAGCACGTACAGTACGTTTCACATAAAAAACACTAGAGTTTTAATCTGCTATTGCGTTGCTTCTACCCGGGCGATAGAGTAAATAGCTCCAGCTCGTAGTACAGAGCGAAATAGCTGGGATGAAACTTTGGCTTTAGATTATTGGCTCTTTTTGCCCATTCGTTCATTTATTGAAAGGGGGAAGGATGAAAGTTTACTCAATGTTGTACGATAAATTGGGCTTACAGCAAAATAATGCCTTGATTTTCACGGGCCAAAAAAGAAACGGCCAATGTTGAAATACAGTATGTGAAATTATTATTTACATATCGATGCTTAATAATTGTTGTCGACTAAGTGTGCAGACTCTTCCACACAAAAATGACGAATTGACATAAATTCTGAGATTGCGCTGGATGCTCCCCTTGCTACGGCCAAGACCAGTAAAAACCAATAAAAACCCAAGTTGATGGAGAATTTTATTATGTAATTAATCAAAACTCCATCCATGTCCGACAAGAATTGGTCAAGCGCGGCGGTTCTTCTTCGCGAAGTTAAAAAATGAGAATTTATTACTGATTTTTGGCCTTTGCGCAGACGAACTGTCATAACTTGGCCAATTCTTGTCGAATTCAAACACAGCTTTTGTGACTGCACCCAGAATAAAATTCTGCGTATAATGAGAATTTTACATAACTTTTTTTCATTTCTGAGCTAGACCGCAGCAAGGCGAAGTATCTTGTAAACTGTGAAATCATTTTTCCGAATTTGTATCTTTTGGTTACTTTTGCATCTATAGTCCGCGCACTTTAAATGCAACGTAGCAAAGAAACCTTCATTGATATAAAACATAACGGATTTCACTATATACATGTATGTAGTTTGCATTTTTAATCGTTTAGGAATATTTCCTGCGTTAACATAAGAGTTACATATTTTAATTATTTTAGCACATTCTTGAAGCACAAAGTTGTAATTTGTAATGTCAAAAACTATCGCCACATCTGAGGCTCAAAAATAATCTGTACTAATAATTCACGAGAATACGCATTTCTTTGCCTGCTGCAAAAGCAACGCAATACCACTTTAAAATGCTTGGCGAAAGCTGATACGCACTATTTTACGTAATATTGCTTATACGCACATGTAATTTCTAGTTTGAAATACAACTACTGGCTGACTTGGACTAACCTGGGTCAGTCATTAGTTCAATTGGCTGGATATTAAAGCATTAACAGGCCACCAACGGCTAACTAAAATTCTTATTCAATATAAATATGTATCGTATATCCTACGCACCTTTTAGCATCAACAGATTTAGTCCATGTTTGCTTGTATTAATGTGAGTTTTATGAAAACTATAAAGAAAAACATGGGCTTTGAAAGCATTCCACGTGCAAATGGAAATGCCAAATAAATCACTCTTTACCTTTATACAGCTCTATACAAATATGTCTGAAATTAACTGCTGATTTTCTCCAGTCAGTCGTACTACGTACGTTATTTCAAATATCATTACATATTAATATTATTGTAATCATCATCCAAAACTCATGGAATCAAAATTTGAGCTGGCAAAATCTTTGCCCTTTGTTCACAGCCGTAGCTACACATAGTCACTAACATTTCATTCCAAAATTTCGCTTGCGGATTGCATAAAAAAAATTCCGTAAGTCTGAAAAACATTGCACGAGTATACATAGTTACGTATACCATCAATACTGTAACATTGTCTATGGTTTGCCAATATAAATGACTTGTAATTTACGACGACGATTCTTCAAGCTCGCAAGTGTCCTGCGATTCTACGAGAAAATATTGTGGAATTTTCTTGTGTGAACCATAATAATAGCATTTGCTGTCACTTTCTGTAGCAGAAGAATCGCCGGCTTAACATTTGGATGTCGACCAAAAACTAGAGGATTCTTTGAGTATCCTGTTTGCTTTTTCTTACTACCTATGAAACATGCATCCAAAAAGTATGTGTACTACAGTTGACATGTTCTGCAGCGCACTGGCCCTTAATTTTCAACAATAATTCTCCTTTTCCGAAGGCAAACTAAAGTGTGAACTGCATAAACCAGACCGCTCATCTTTTGGCTGCCTTCTCCATTCCAGCAGTCCTCCTCACACGAAGCACGGGATAATTTTTTTTACACTATATTCGAAGCAATCGATTGCTTTGAATATTTCACACGAAAATTGTGTTAGACTTTGCTGCAATCGGGCTTCTTTGCCTAACATCCAGTCCAGGTGCCCAGAAAGGCGGAGGTCCATTTTCTTTGAAGCGTCTCTGGTAGTCCAAACTCCGATCAAGCTTCCGTTGCTGTAAGTCAGAGGAAAGCATCTTTCAATATTACATGGGGAAGCAAGGCAAATTTTTGACTGGGCTTTTTTTATACTCTTTTCAGGACAGGGTTCATAAAGTCCATTTTTACAACCAAGTATTTCGCCTTTGGTTATCTTGTCTCCATACTGCTGTCAAAACGTGTTCCGTTGGGCTATTTACATGTTTGTTCTCCCGTACAACAAAATTTTTAGGCACAATAAGTAAACTTCCGCATACGTATAAATACACGCAGGAGCCAGGCGGGGACCTAGTACATACCTTGGTTTGACATATTGCAGTAAGCGAAAATGTCGTCCAATTTACAACCATTACAATATTTAACAAAAAATTATTACGCCGTCGGTATTTTTTATTCATGGTGAAACCCTGCACTAAGACACATAAATAAATACGGAAGAATATGTACATTTAATACATACCATGTAAAATGCTTAAACATACATATATTTCCGCATTATCCATTGAAGAAGTACAGCAATTGAGCGAATAAAACACAAGCGTCCTCTATTGGAGCGCGTGTTCGTAGTAGATCGAGTTAAGCTAACTGAATTAGTGTTTCTAACAAAAGCTCGTAGTTTCTCTTTGACACATTAAAATATGGACTTTACTTTGAACGAAATTGCGCATTACTCGATCATCCACAATTAGATTCAGGAATTAATTCGGACGATGTATTACCTGAATGGTTTGTCGCCACTTGTCAGCTGCGTAGCGAGCGACCTCCAATTGGCGCTGACGCTTCAGTTGATGCTTCTTGTAGAATATTTCGATAAGGATTAAAACCAGTCCTCCAACAATACCTGTATTTGAATTTAAATTCCCAAAATTATAATACTTGTATGCATATGTACAAAAACTAACTAACGGAACTCATGGGCATAGTAATTGCACCTCCACTTCCAGGTCATTCCCTGAATACATTTTTATTTATGCAGTATTTATGCGTTACTGCTGTAAAAGTGAAATGCGTACTGCGTACTACATTATTCCTTGCCCAGCGTATATAAATATGTGTGCATATGCGCTGTAATACATACATATAATATGTATATGACAACACAAATCAAATGTACTATGTAGGTATGTTCGTTTTTAAAAAATGCACACGGAATTCCGTACCGTACCTAATGTGACATACCCACCCGCAAACACCCTGCAGGTTGGGTAGCAAGGCCATTAGCATGTACATTGTACATATTACATTGCACTTGTATAAATATGTATACCTTTATAACTTAAGTCGTAATGACAGGTCTCACACCCACAAAGCAGAAAGTGATTAAATGCAACATAGCTTTGAAGCTGCTAATATTATTATTTGATGTACATATTACAAAGACTGAATATACCCTAAAATAAAATGCTAGACATAAATAAAGTTCTTTTCCTGTAAGTAAAAAACGCTAATTATTCTCATCAAGGTCTTATGTTGAAGGTTTAACATTGGTAGTCGACTCTGGATCTGCAGAATCCTCCTCAGAATCAGCAGATGACTGAGTGGCGTACTTCGTTTCCAAACCACCACTAGCACGAATCTTATCAAAACAATAGTTGATCATTTCTTCCCTGGTGAAAGGATATTTGGAGAACAACCGTTCCTCTTCGTCTTCGTCATCATTTAGACCAAGATGACCAGTAAGGACGACCTTTATTCAAGGGTCAAGGTCATTACTCATGACAAAATACTAAAATGTCATTTTTTGAGCCATAATAACTCATATCCGCACCTTAGGACGGAAAGGGCCTCCACGGCTGGGTTGCTTGAAACCATGGAAGCCAATGGATTGATGCTGCGCGTGTTTCCCGACTTTCCCGTCTAAATATTGCTTCCGAACTTCTAGTACGGATTTTTTATTATGCAAATCGTCCACTTGATGCTCGAGAACGTTTAAGCATAACATCATATTGACTGGACTAATTCCTAATTTGTTTCCTGGAGATCAGAACATTCCGAGCATTCAAGTAATTGTTGACAACACAATATATGCACATATATTTTAGTTTTTACAATAGGCTCAATGTTCCAGCGTCTCCGACGTGAAGCTTGTGCAGGGGGCAGCAGCAGTCTCTGCTGGGCAAGGGACGAACAACATATAACGCTATCAAATAAGCGCCTTTACTTTCGCTCAAAGAAGCTTAACAAACAGTCTTCTGGACAAGCATGGAAACGCTGGGACGTTGGGCGTCTGCTTCTGTGCATTAATATTGATAAGCTTGCCTAATAACCTAACCACTGGTGCTTGTTCACATTTGGCCGCCTCGAATATTGTTTGCACAGCACTCACCAAGTTGGTCATGTGATTTTCGGAGTTCTTCATCTGTGTATTATTGAGAATAATTTTTTACGACAATCTTCTGCACATATGGATATCAGGAAGGACTACAAAATTCCATAGCCAAGAATTTGGTACATATTGAACGAAACTGAATGTACCTCAAATTCGAATGTTCGGCGGACTTGCCCCTTTTTGCCTACGTCACCGTGCAAGTCATTAATGAGGGACTTCTCAGCTCTCTTTCGGACGCCAAAAACTTTAGCGTGGCATTCAATATCCTTTTGCAACTGCACAACCGTGGCTTTGAGGACCATGATTTCGTTATATATATCCATTAACGATTTTACGTGAGCAAAGTTCTTTTGTTCCTGTGTACGGTAAGTATTAACCAAAGTCTCTAAATCACGAGTATTTCCTAATTTCAACACGTCCCGAAAGGATTTCTTGTAATTAATGAGAACTTCTTCTAGTTGACGAAATTTCGAGGCTAATCTTCGTTTTCTTCTGGCCCAGTCCGGTTCTATTAGGTTCCTATTACGATTTTTGGTCTTTATAAAGGAGTTATTACGCTCATCTTGGTGAATCAGACGCTGAAGATCTTTTATCTCCAGGACGTGTGCCTTAGAATCTCGATCATTTCTGGTAATTAATATTTTAATTTTCAAAGCCGCGTCGTCTCTCCCATCGTAACGCCTCGTCGTGTTCTCCGTCACTTTATTCATCATGGACTTTGTCTACAAAAATCCCATTGTAACGATGCAGCCCAGCGTATCAAGATAAATAATGTTACTCTACAGGACTTTACTTACTTCTGCATAAGCGCGCTTATACCAACTTTGGCGGAAAAAGAACCTAGTCCGTGCCAAAAGGTATTCACTAATTTCTTGACGAGTTAGTTGATTTATATGACACCTTGTGTTGTAAGATCTTGTCAGCCAGTACAGCCGATTTTTACATCGTTCGACCATCTGACACAGATGTTCAGGTGTGAGTGCTCTTCCGAAAATAGCTTGCATCTTTAGCTTCTGCTGCACTATTCGTTTCACAATTTTATCCAATTGCTGCTCAATTTCATAAACTTCGTCCAAGTGCTCTTCCATGGCTTGGTGGTACTGGTCGTAGGTTCTTAAAATGGCTTCCACCTCTTCTCCAGTTAACTTTGCCAGTGCAAAGTTCCGAGCAGAGCTAGCAATTAAAAGATCTGAGCGAAGATTTTCCTTTTCCATGAGTAAGAGCCGAGCGATGGCCCTCTGTCGTCCCAACTTCCCGGAGTCCGCATCCACGCTGATGGTTCCCGTATCCCCACCAAGCTGCCTGTATTTCCGTTGGAGACGAAGTAGCTCCAGCCTCTGGAGCTTCTCAAACGCTTTCACCGTCTCGTCCACCTCCACCACCTCCCCGCAACGAGTTTGCTTCCCCATCGTATTTCGCAGCTCTCTTCTCTACTCAAGTACCAATATCTTCTACGTAAACTAGTTAATTGTACTTTCTTCAATCTTCCGCCGTCTGCCACAACAATAGCGTATGTATTCTACTTTCTTTCAACCCAAAAGTGGGGAAAGTGGATACTTCTAGTTTCTAGTAGTATTAGAGGACAATAGTATTTACTATTTACGTTACTTCTCACTATAAAATTTTAGACTGGATATGGATACATAGCTTATGTTCATGTGATTTTCTCTAAAACGGAATCGAGATCAAAGTAAATAACTAGTGCTTAGCTAATATGAATACAAATAGTAGGTTCATGTAAGTACGGATACACCAGGTTCCCAAAAGATTGTTCCATTGTTTGCGGTCCTTTGTAGTTGCCACAGAATCAGCCTGTAATGGGTCAAGTTCATTTTGTTTAGGCAAAAAACTACAAACCTTTTTTTTGCACGACGACAATGGTAATTTCAGTAACATCCATCAAAAATGCTTACTATGTGTGTACTTACTATTGAAGAGATCTTGAATTGAATTTTGAAAGAACGTCGTCCTTACAGGAAAAAATCTTATGTACAATAGTCAGTTCTATGGCAGTCATTTAGGAATAAGACACACATGCAACCAATGAAACAATCGTTTGGCGACTTACCTAGTGTACTTACGGTATTATAAAATAACATTGATAAACACATAAATTACATACATACTTTAAAAGGACTAACATAAAATAAAATAGTCGTGTTCGTGTTGTGTAACGAAGTCCCCCGTTTTTGATTAGGCATAGGCAGTCAAGAAACAAAAATTACGGACACACAGAATGCCTTACTAACGTACTAACTACGAACTACCTTGAAATTATGCATTTTATGCTTAAAGTTTCAATCTCTTTAAAACAATAATGTATATTTATGGCGGTGGCAGATCGGTACGATAACGATTGACTGATTATTGAAGTGTGATGTTGATGTGATCTGTACTGCTGCTCGTCTGCTCGTGTGTTCTGTTTATTCATCTCGAGATATTGTTGAATATATTGTATATATATTATTATATATATATCAATATATATATTATACAATATATATATTGAATATATATTGCATGGTTAATAAAACCTATTCAATTCATCTTTCATCTCAGTCACTTGTCGTTCACATCAACGCTGCTCTGCTCACCCTGTACCAAAGGTACGCACGAGGCGACGGTTCATGTACACGCTATATAGTATTACAATTTACAATCACATAATATTATTTTTAAATAAAAAAATTCGAATCATAATGTATGTGTTAACAATAACTAACAATGCATTGCCTGGTTTACAAAGCTGATACAAACTAATTATATGCATTACATTGTTTTCCCATGCAACACAACACCTAATTTTTGAGTAGATGGAAATGTACTACTTTTGTTTTTGTGGCCAGTGGCCACATATTCTCAGAATGTCGGAAGTCAGACTCATTTGTCAATATTAATGCTTTGGAGTTAACCCGGAAATGGAAGCTTGCACATGATACATGATACTATGATTCCACAATCAAATACAGAGTGCAGTCCAAAAATATTTGCTAAGCTTAGGGTTATAGAAAGAAGGAAATCGCAGTAAGTACATACCTGCTGCTATGAGTATAAACGCATCATCCATGTTTTCCAAACCTAGGGTGGTAGGTATTTTCTCCTCCATGGGACACGCTTCCGGCCTAATGGTTGGATCAGGTTCAGGATTGATGATCCATTTTTTATCTAATTGCTCCATGAAACCACCTGGATTCATAAATCAAACATAAATTCATATAATCCAATGCATTTTGCCCTTGATTTGATCATTTATGCTACGAAATCTTCTCAATACAAAATCAGAGATGTACTCACTTTCATGAAATTCTAATATTTCATGGGTCACATCATTAGCCCATGGAGAACCTTTCTGAAGACCAATTGCATAGCCTGAGCGGCCGAAGAGTTCCCCCGATGTTATAAGTTCACAGTTCTGGGCAGCTTCATACTGCAGCCGGGAACTATCCCAGATAAAAGCCTGTAACGTCCTGCAAGAGTTTACATGTTCAATCAAAGAACAATACTTCCCCAGTCAAATTAGTTTGTTTTTCTTAATTCTATTCTGACAGTATCACAAAAGAACAAACCCCTTTTTAATGTCGTCAATTGCAGCTTGAGCTGTGTCATAGTTCCGCCTTTCCATGACTCGGTACATGTTGGAAAGCTCCACCTGGCGGCGGAAGTACATGTCCACTGCTGATCCTTTCACCGTCGAGTAATTAAAATTTTCGGTGGGATTTCTCAACTAAACAAAGTAAAATTGCAAAAATCATGATTTAATAGAGTAATCATTACCAAATAATATAAAAGAATTGCAAGGAAAACGCTTGTGCCCGTACCCGGTTGTCATGAATGCCGGAGAAAATCGTTTTCGGTCGATCCAACACGAGGAAAGCAGCTAAGTTAGCAGTGTATGATGCTACAATGATCATTGCAAAGCCAGCCCATACAATACCCAACACCCGCGCAGCGAAACTTCTGGGAGTTCCTGATGGGAATAAAATACCACATTGTGATTTAATTATGTACACCTTGTCATACTAACGTAAGCAAAATTTTGCACAATATGTGATTAAAAAATTAGCACACCGCAGATTCAACGTTACCTTCACCAATGCCGCTGTTTAACAGAACACCCCAAGCAAACCAGATCGCGGACGAGAGATTGAGAGCATCCTCTTCCGTGCCATCCATGTTAGCGAGCCGATATCGACCAAAGGGTGAAAAGCGGTCCAGCAGGTACAACACGAGCGCCACCACGTGGACCGACAGCATGACCAACATCCACAAATTCCCTCGGAATGGTTGCAAGAAAGAAACTAGTGTAGGTTTACGCGGTGCCTGGCAATACAATTACGCTATTAATACATCACTACTTCGCTTGTCATCACAGCAAAAATGCTTTTCAGGAAAAATTTTTTTACTACACGTCACAAATCAATACACAAAGGGAATGAGTGTAAACAATGGAAAACACACCCGTTTAACCAAAATAGTAATTCCTTGGTACTTGAAGGGTTTACTGAATTCAATGGCCTGAGCCCTTTCTGGATTAATCGTTAGAGGAGCAACAATCATATCAGCTCTCTCGTTAACCAGTTCCGCTATTAATCCCGTCCATTCTTTCTTGTCTACGGAATATATTGATTGTTTTCAATGTTTGAACACAATTAAATACATTGACAATATAAAATGACTCTGAATTTGTTACACCCTTACTTGTCCCATTTTTAATGAGATAGCTTCCAAATTGGCCATCCGGGGAAAGGGTTAAGGAAGAGGTGAAGTTCATTTTGGATCGCAGCTGCTTGAGTAGGTCAATACAGTACCCACGACAACAATACATCGTTGGATCTAGCAAAATTTAAATTACATGTGAATCCCAACAATCAAATAGTACAAATTTTCAATTTGCTAGCTGATTTCCAGATTTGTTCATAAATTACGTGGTTCATCCGTAGTATTAAAATGTGGGCACGGTTCTTCATCAAACTTATTACATTCCGCTTCAGAGTCTACTTTTCTGACGAACACAAATGGCGTTTCTTCTATAGTTAGAATCTGAATATTCGAAGAAAAGTCACCATTAAATGTTTAATTAACATGTGCGTGCATAGTACGTACATTATATTGTTAACATATTTTAAGGTACTGTAAGTTCGGCATGTCTGTGCAATTATTACCCTTAAGTGCTTTGGAATCATTACTCCAGCCGGTTGTCTTGATTCTTCTCCAGGCCAAACAATGGCACTGTCGTTTATGTTTAAGTCCATTTCCATCTTTTCCTGAAAATCCAAAGAAATGAAATTTAGCATAACCACTGGCATTAAACCACTGCACTCATACATGTGAAAGTGATGGCAATGTTACTTTTGAGTAGAGATATGTCCCAATAGGAGTTAATTTCTGCCCCTGGTGTACATTTATAACATGGTATTCAGCATTAATTCGATCTCCGCTTTCGTCGAAAGCCACTTTCCCCGTTTCCCCATCAAGGAGCTCTTGCCGTTTTATGTATCTTGAAAACAAAGGTTCACAAACACCAACTCATCAGAAAAAATGAAATAAAAACAGTCCACATCCTCTCCAGTCATATACTGACAGTAAACTCACTCAAACAACTTTTTGCCGGTGTCCCACGTCACTCCTGACGTACTACAATCTTTAGGCGCTTCGGTGATATTATCTTTAGTGTTCATTTCTTTTAAGGCAGCAGCCAACACGTGTCTACATGTTTAAACAAAGTCACAATATGTGAATTGAAATCTCAGAACTCTTCTGAAGCGCTAGTGCTAATTAAACTCACAAACTATCCTTTATGTGCGCCGTCTCATTGCCAGCGTTGAGCAGTTTTAGGCCCAGAGTACCCACGGGAATATCTTTGGAATGGAGTAACTGCTCCGTTACTAGCCACACATGGCCGGCGTGGGTCAGATTCAGAGAATCTGCAGCTTTGAATATATTCTCAGAGTCTGCAAGGCTAAAAAAATAGTGGCTACACATTAAAATTATGTTCTGGACACATTTTTGTATTACTTTCTCCATTTCCTCAAGACTTTCACTTCACTGAACAATTCCATGCAAACGTGAAAGCCTTTCTTTTCTTTCTTTTTAAAACAAACAGAGATTGTATAATGTCAATATTTATGACTAAGGAGACGTTCTCATTGGCTTTACCTTGCATATAAAAGGTACACCCTGGCTTGGGCGCCCTCAAGGTCGTGCATTTTGACCACATAATTAGCTTTAGTCGCACCGGGCTCCAATTCCACAACTTGTTCTATCTGTGGAGAAGGAAATCATGGCACAAATATGTTACTTATTTCATTTTCATGAGTATTTAGAGGCATTAATTCCACCAATAATATTTTGCAAATTGGATTTGTAGAACTAATAACTAATATAATATGTTTGTAAGTAAGTATTTCTCATTTTTACTTTGATTTCAATATCATCTTCCAAATTTTGCGCGTTCGTCTGAAACCGTCCTAAAACAGATCGTCCATCAGTGTCAGATGAGTGCAGGAAGACAACTTTTTTGTACTGGAAGTGCTTCAGGATTTCCACCCAAACATCCGCTTGATGAGAATATGGGGGCACGGTTCGCAAAAAAGACACGTGAATATTCTACAAGAAAAATAACCAACGGCTGGGTGAAATTACTTCCGTATACATCTGGAACAAAAAGATTTTTGGCTGGTGACCAAACCTTGTCAGAAAATGCAGAATCTCTTGACGATATTCCAATGACGGGAATGTGGTAGAAACCGGACGTGTAAGATACTGCAGCCGGTGACAAATCTCCAATTGGAGGATGAGACACAACTACAGCGTATACCTGTTCAAATATTTTATGGAATTGAATTTAATTTTTCATGATCTCATCATTGGAATGGAGTAAAATCTGTCTCCGTGATCGCACCTGCTTCTTTATTAAATGGTCGCATACGTTGATGGCTGTTCTGATGGGATTGGGGTCCATTGCAATCGGAGTGGCAAATAAAACTATGCCTCTGGTCACATATTGTTGGTTTAGGTTTAAATGCTGCAACATAAAACATTTTGTGAAACTTATCTACGACTTCACCTATCTAAAATAGTATACATTATATACATGTATAATATTAACTTAAGCAAATACGCAAAAACGAGTACCCACTTGTATGACCAGCTTGAAATGCCCCTCAGAATTATTGTTTGAAAGAACCCCACCGATTTGGTACGTTTGTGGGTTAGTTGGAATGCCATCAAGAAGATTTGCTTCACTGGCCGAACCGACGTAGGTGAAAACGGAAAACCAGCCACATAGCAATAAGGTTTTTAAAGACGTAAGCATCGTCACAATGATGAAGTGCACATATTTTGTGCTTGCCATTTGACACGAAGGAGTAGGAATCCGAAGTGAGATTTACACCCTGGGAAAGACGTATGGTCGGCCTTGAGGACAAAGGTGAGTACAAATACTTGAAGTAGAAGGGTTGTGATGGGAATTCGTTGGGGCAGGAGTGTGAGCCCAAGATGACATGGTTTACTACAATCTATTTTTTTTTAACTCTGAGGTCGAGCTATGACGTTAGACAGTGTGAATGTGAAAATGAGAGGCTATAAGATTGACGCACTGACACGACAATCCTTAGCGCATGTTGTTCCTATAACTCTACGAGGGTTTCGCTTTCCGGTTTTGCACATTTTTGCCAAACTCTCAGAATGTCCTGTAGCCTGCAGGTCTGGTAAACTCCAACCTCAGTATTCCAACCTATACATACTCATCCCTCTGCTACGCCCCTACACACGGACATACACTCACAAATACCCGCATAACCCATAACCAAATGCCTGCTCGTTTACCACGAATCATCCCGACAAGATTCGAGCATGAGATCCAGTGGAATCTTAAGCGATCAATAAGAGGACAATCTTTCTTCCTTCGAGCTTCCCGTAGCATCTCTTTGGAAAAGCCTCTACTTCCGGGTTGGTTAGATGCTGTTTATGGTTACATTAATACGAACAACTTGACCAAAGGAAGCATCGTGGTTACTTATACATATACATATATGTACAAAGATATGTACAAGTATGAATATGAACAGAGTTGACACTCCCAAATTCTCAACACCCTCAATGTACTACAAGTAAATGGCTTTTTTTGTGGATGCAAGATTTCTAAGTTGCAAACAAGTGCTTAGCATTTTTTTGCCAGGGAAAAGTTTTATTACCACTGCTTTTTGCACCCTGGTGAAAACTCCACGACGTTGACGTTTATTTCTCATTATGTATTGCTTAATGTATTTGTGTTCATATAAATTTATGTATGCATGCATTATAATCGTCGAATTATGTTCTGGATCCGAGAAAATCATGTTCTCCAGTACAAAATTTGCTCGAACCAAGTCTCAGAAAAAACAAAAGGTGGTAAGAACAAATTCATCGTACATATAAGGACATTCCCACCAGAAAAAGCTAGAAGTAGCGTTTTTTTTCTTACTGGTTCGTTTATGCTTTCGTCCTGTTTTTCCCAAGTCTGACGAATAGAAAATTCCACAAAGGAAAATTCCGTCAAAGGAACATGTTTTGATCAATCGTTTTACCCTTTATTTGATTCCAAACGGCCCACTACTATGCTTACCTTCCAGAAGATTCCTCGCGAGAAGGACTTCACACAATTTTTCCATTTTTCCACACGTATTCAATGACATGTCTGTGTATGCCAGTAGCGTAGTTACTGAATTCGTAGTAAATTAGTCCATACGCACCGGGAATCTTATTTTTAAAATACGTAATTTTATTTAATCAGTCCGCAATACTAGACTAAACTTGTAGATTCTATTATCCCTCGTCACCAGGTATACTGCTCACATTCGATTTGTCTGAATTCTTTAGTAATCTTGTAATATTGAAAACGCCCATTTGAATGATTCCATCCAGCTCCTTTTGAGTCTCCCGAACAAGATGTTGATCAGGAAACAAATCTTGGAAGCGGTAGCTGAAACAGAGATTCAATAGGTGTGTTAATTTTTGAATGACCGTAGTTTTATTAGGTTTCATCTGTCTTCTGTTTATCAACTTTTAATTCGATATACCTGAGCCACAGGTACAGGTCCAGCACATCAAAGACTGCTTCTAGCTCAACTAAATTTGCGATTGTTTCCGGAGGTTCAAAAGGCCAACCAATATGTTGACAAAGCCAATCAAACGTTATGGGTTCATTCTTGCTGTATTGGCGAGCGAACTGTTTGTGAAATGAAAAACGTCACTATTTTGTTATTAAATGGATCAGTGAAAAGTACACGAGTAGTTGCGACTTACCTTTAAAAACATAGCACAAACAAAGGGCATTTTACGGTTAATAGGAGCACAACAAAAAACATATCGAGCTCTTAGTGGTAACGGAATATGTTGAATCATGTCTGCCAAATATTGAAAATCCCCCACAAGGCACATAAAGTATAGCGAGTCATCCACCGTGCAAAGATTAACAAAAATATCCTAGAAACAAAAGGATGAATTTATTGCAACGCTACGATTTGTTGGAATAGAAATGAACATTTCCTAAACTTACCAGCAGGTTCGACAATGTTGCGCTTGGTAAATGGTAAGCGTACATTTCTATCTGATCGGCGGTCGGATGAAGTCCAGCTTTTACTAATTCGTCGGGTGACTCACTGAGCAATTTGTTAAGGATAACCAAATCATCTTTTTTAAATGCTGTCACGAATCCTTCTGCAAACTGAGTACCATACCGGCCAGCCCTCCCAGCTATTTGAAGGGCTTGCGAGGTCGATAATACGCTCACTTCTTTTTCACCTTTCTCGTTGACATGAGGTTTAGTTAACGAATAAAAAATTATCCTCCTTATGCTTAAATTTAGCCCCATTCCAATTGCATCTGTAGCTACTAGTATCTTGCAAGGATGTTCAGGATCATTAAATTTAGACGCTTGTGCAAGTTTAGTCCCTGGTGGCAAGCCTCCATAAATTACGGCTGCCTCGTGTCCCTGTCTTTCAATCTGACGAGAAACTGAATAAATATCGTTCTTGCTGAAACAAACAATACAATCTCCGGAACGTACACGGTTCAGAGACCCAAGAGCTTGCTTTTCAACGTTTAATTTTGTCAAGCGTTTGTATGTTTTAATTTCAGGCTCCTCCCCCGTTGTTGTTAAAATATTTTTAACCAGTTCTATTGCAGCCCCTTCACCACACAAATGAACTTCTTCCGCGACTACACCTAGCAGCACCCGTGTCCACGCCCAACCCCTCTGAGGGTCTTTCAACATTTGAATTTCGTCAATAACAGCACATTCGTCTACAAAAAGTAACAAAAAGTCATTATATTATAGCTACATATGATTAACATATCACAATGACAGCCGTTCCTTGACAGTTTTGGACGCAACTTACACGGTGTGGTGACCGATGTCATTTCAACAGTGCACGCTACATGACTTGATGGTGTCTGCTTATCAGGATTTACAAGGTTTCGTTCCTCACCAGTGATTAAGTCGCAAGGTGTACCCTATTGCAGACAGCAATTAATAGTCAGTGTAATAAACCTAGTTCCATGCATAATACACTTAAACTCACACTTTCTTGTAATTCATACGGGTATGCCGTACCATGGCACTCTTTGTCATTACCTTTTCATTCGCTTTATGAAAAACTTCCACTGCTAACAGTTTCAACGGTCCACAATATACACCACTGGATGAACTTAGGAACCTGTTTAAAGCGTGGTACGTTTTTCCACTATTTGTTGGACCAGCATGGAAAATTATTTTACGTTTTATCGCTCGTGCCTCTGGATACCTACAGCCATATAATAATAATAATATGAAAAAAATGTTGATCACATTTATTCAATAAAGTTCGGTAACACTAGATAATACAACAGAAATGTACCAGTTTGCAGGGGACCGCAAATCGCTAATTTTTTTCAAATCATCCATGCATTCCAAGTGCGGAAAAGTTTGTTTGGCATGAGCAATAAAATACGGAAACAAATTATCCACATGACCAGCTCCTTGAATAACGTCACTGAAAACAATGTGAAGCTCGACGGGCATATTTTCTGATTCGAGGCATAATTTCCGGAAGCTAATGAAAGCTTGATGAAACAGATAATCTGAAAAAATTAAAATATTTCTGACATTAACACATTAACGGACGAAATTGATAATAGGAATTGATAGTATGATTATTCCAATTCTTAAACAACTGAACATGTAAACTTAGGAATATTCGCTGGTTTGTTACTGTCAAGTCCGTGTTCCAAGCTTAATAGCTTAATTTCACTTCTTCGAAAGAATTGATTTAAAACTTTTAAAACATCTTGCTTTGTAAGCTTTCCGGTCAATTCAGCTCCCACAGCAGCTTGTGCTTTATTCACAGGTTTTACGGGCACTGGCACAAATAATTGAGAAACGGGTCTCGGTTGCTGTCCTTTGGTTTCCCTTCGACTTTGAGGAGATGTTGTTGATAGCGCTCTGAGATCGCGAACCCAGCTGCCACTACACTTCTTTCCCACTTTGCCTTCAATCTGAGTGATAACGCTAACATTGTGACTACTAAACAAAATACACTGCAAACAAGTGAACTTATGCCAGCTCTTAGAATTCAAAAAATATTTAGGAACATTCCCGTCACTAAGATGTCTGGTGGTATTTTTCGTGCAAAACCCCAAGTTTCTAAATCCACAAAATAGTTGATGGCCTTTGGGCACATTGTACATCAGTTTATTTATCATATAATTGGAGAGATGTTCACTCCAAATTAATTTCTTCAAAATGTATAGGCGCTGTAGCTTGTGATTTCTTCTTAGAAATGGCAACAACGGCGGTGAACACGTGAATAAAGTTCACTAAACCCCTGACACATTACCACTAACTCCCACGATACAAATTTTGCTTGGAGTAACAAGTGCAATAGTTTGCACTGGACAGCTATAAACTTCTTTTGAAAGCCAGTTCCAGGTAATAGATCAATTAGACGAGTGCAGCTTGAACAACAATATCAGGTTGAAATCCAAGTCTCCTTGCGAAGCAGTAATTCGTCATCATTCAAAGCTGTCTTATTACCTCAAAGCTGAAAATAACGATGGTTCATTATTACAATCATTACGATTATATCCACATTTTTTTTAATTCTTTCGACGCGTTAAATTTATACATGTATAGCAGTGTAAAAACGGCGTAAGCTATTAATTAAAGTAATCGAACATGATGTTGGCAACTCACCTGGGTGGGTCTACGACAACAGGGTAGGGTCAAGGTGCATACAATTAATAAAAATAATCTTGACGAGATTGCCTTGCCGGTTACATGGAACACCCTTGGATGTAGATAAGTAGAATTTAGATTTGATTGTAATAAAGCTGAAGTTGATGGACTAAATACTACCTTGAACGTATCACTCAATGAAATTTTAAAACTTACATCAGCGACAAACCGGAAAGTTGCAGTATACAACCGACGTTCGTACAACAAGAACAAGATACAACTCTGATTTATTATTTATTCGTGTTACTCTCTATTATATTAATTGAATTTGGTCTTTGCTACGCGCGGTATTACCTCAGCTTTTGGATTTAGCTTAAATCATTTAGGATTCTTTAAAAATACCCGTGGCCGGTAACACCAAATACAATATTACATATTTTTACCATTCAACATTCAACGATTCAATTCACTGTGCAACACTGAGACACTGAAGAAGGCTGAATGGCGAGACACGAGACTTCCTTTAAAAGAAGCGGGCTACAAATTGGGCGCGAAGTGCTCCACTCCAACATGATTTTTCCCATTTCATTTCCTCTTATTTGCCTTTGGAAATTTGGAACGTATCCCATTTCCCGTTGAACATTATGCATTTATTCTCACAATGCACTGCTACTGCTAAACTGCTAACTGCTATGCATTGCATTGCAGGTTCTGTGACAGTTACTCAAATACCATTTTTTAAGATTAGACAGTGAATTTGCGGCAAAGAACTGTATCAAATTGGAGGTATGAAACACAAAAGGTTTATTTAACTTCCAACGCAATAAGCCACAAAGACCACCTGAGTGAGGGAAAGCTGGGAAACGGTTAGAGTCAGCAGTCAGCCCTCGTCAACAGATACCATGTGTCGTGGAATGTGGGAGCTTCTGGAAATTCTCATTCTGAGTGTACAATTTAGTCGTGCTTATAAATATAAATAGGGTGGATGAAATCTGAAATATATATTGACCATTACTAGCAATAGCAACCTATGCCTGAAGTGGAGTACAACTGCGGAGGACCTTGCTTGTGTTTAACGGCGTATAAAGGCAAAGGGCTTACTTTTTATTTTTTATTGTAGTTACATTTAACGGTAGGGGAAACATTATCAACAGACGGGGTCGTCATACTTGCAAGACGGACGTTGGCTGGTTGGCATTACGAAAGTTGTTCTATAATGCCAGTTTGCCACCTCGATAACGTCGCTTGATAGCAAATAATCAGACGATGCAATGGCCACTAGCGCTTATCCTGGTTCTAGCTGCTACACATCCCCTGGACGGGAGAGAGACGTGTCGCCGTCAGCACAATCACAGTCGTCCGCCATAGGACTGGAGTGGGACCCCTCAGCTGATGTGGGCTCTCATGTTCCAACTAATACCCCGGTTCATCATCCGAAGACCGGAGACAAAACCATTTTAGATCAAATTGTTTTGGCACTGAACCAAGAGTATGAGTTAGTTTCCAGTGTGGCTGCCAGTAGAAGAGCAATGCGTGGTGATTCAAGCTCCAACAACTCTGGAGGATCAAGCTCTAGCTACAGAACTGTAAGTCCAAGATTCTTTCTGCTTTTGCATTTGGATCTTTGAAATACAAAGTTACAGACACGACGACTGTTGGAGTTGCTTCAGTTTGAGAGCATCAGTTTTTTCTCTTGTAGGCTACAGAAACAGCTCACTCATCGTTAGAACCCTCAGCTTCTTCAATGCGGCAGACAAGTACTTCATCGAATTGGCAAACTTCAGGAGTAACGCGATCTGAGCGTCAATATCGCAGTAAAACTGAAGGTGAAACTTTTCTTTTAAAATCTGCGAAATGTATGCTTCAGTATCTTTGACTTCTTAGCATACATTTTTCGAGCAACATTCTCATAGCCTTGTTCTCTTGAACAGATCGCTAAAGTGAAGTGAGTTTATTGTTCTATGATATAATAAACATGTTTTTATGCGTAGATACAACTTCAAGCCATGATTCAACTTCGTTTCTGTGGGTAGAAGTAAATGCGGATAGTACATCAAACAAAGGCTCTCGATCCGAAGATAGATCAGCTGTAGTGAAGTCAACACGTGACGAGGAAAAGCGTGTAGCATCCGAAGGAAACGGTGATCAGGGTCGACATAGACGCGTTCACGAAAATAAAAAAGAATGTGTACAGAAACCTCAGAAGACTGAATCTGCTCAAGTTACTGATCCTGCAAGGAAGCACAGGGCAAAACAACAGTGTCACTTGAGCATGCCAAGCTCTGTGTCCCGTATTGCTAGTTCTCGTAGGAAAGTGCCCGCTACAACCGGCTGCCTCAATCACGCCCCACTAGTTTATTTGAACCCCCGGTGCTATTGCCACAGCGGATCCGTTAAGGAATCTGGATCAGGAAGATCATTGGAAGGCCAGCCAAGTGGAAGAGAGATGTCTTCGGAGGGAGACAATGAAAGTGGATCAAGTTATTCTTCAAAATGTGCTGCCCTAGAAAAACTGATAAAGCAGGACGACACTACCCTCCAGAATTTTGCTTATGATGCTCTAGAGCAACATCGAAGCTCCCTTGTGAGACAAATGCGAAAAGAGTTTCAGCATTTGGAGCGACTTAACAAGTATGCACCTGTAGTAGAACTGTAAAACCCAGTTCTTCTCTCCATAAAGATGCATTTTTTTGCTTGTAATTGTTCACGCAGGATAGCCGTAATTAATTTGTCTGTTTGTTTTAATAGAATGCTTTTAGCCAAGAACAGGGGCGATGTATGCAGCTCATCGTCAGTGCATCGAGCAGGAACTAGTGGCAGCAAATGTGAGGAACCATCCGCTAAAAACACGATCAGATCGGGACATGGAAGCTCGTCTACTGCTACTGATAGTAGCACTCACAGCAAGACTGGACATGAACGTCCGTCCTCAATACAACTTGTAAGATCGGGCAGAGCGAATTCCTCTGCTGTATCTGAAGATACCCATAATAGAGCTCGACTCAATTTACCCGTAGTAAGAAAGAAACCAGTTGGTTATTTTCTTCCGTACACTGCCAGTTCCAAGTTCAAACCGCAACCTCCAACTAGGTACAATATTCTTTTGGGGATTATTATTCTTATTTTATTAATATTATGAATTAACTCTAATTTCATAGTTAAAATTACGCAAACGTCTAATATCTAAAAAAATGTTTCTAATCATGTTTGGTGATTCTTAAGAACAAAGCATCTGAGTGCAAGTAAACCAAACGCCCCTGGAACAAGAGATAAGATGAAACCTCGTGGGTTTTCGAAAAATTCACAGAGCGATTCAGACGAATCTGTCACAAAGCGAGTTACGGATGGCTCTACTCCGTCCAGCGAGCGAGAGTCTTCCAGTGGTGAAAACAATGTGAAATATCATGATACCGATGGGTTGACTTTGCAGGTATAATTCTGTCAATGTTTAACGCTGCTTCATTAAATTCATGCAGTTTACTAAAAAATAATAAATGTGCTACTTTAATCATTTTCGTCGTTCACGCTTCCTATGTTATAAATTATGCTAGTAGAGTCGATGTTCTGTCTATCATACATACTTAGTAAATCAATATTGACTTTGATACCTTTCATTAGTTATGGAAATGAAAGCAGGGCTGAATATTAAATACGTCATTTACGTGTAGGAAGCCTTCCACCAGCACTGTCCTGAAATATTAGCAAACGTGCAGCACCGAGAGCAAATCGTATCAACTTTAAAATTGGAACGTGAAGCACGTGCTGATATTAAACGGAATTATTTTCGTGAAAGACAAAACTGTCTCAGTCCAAATGACAGTTTAAATCAGGCTCTACCACCTGCTGGTAAGTTTATTTAAGAAATGACTGCAAATGGGAAATCCGGCTTACGTGTAGTTAGTATAGGTGCCAGTGGCGTAAGAATTTGGCTTTGCGCTATTAAAAAACCGTTCAGGGAGTAGCCCATGATTTATCCGACGGTAAATCGTTAAATACGCAAATAATATTTTTTAAAGTTAACAATTTATTCCACTTTATATAACCTAACGTGGCTCTTGCCAGCTGGTCCGAGCTTCCGGAAATAACGATATAAGATGTGTGGGTATAAATTATAAATGTTATAAACAATAAGTTTACTGCTGTTGTAGTGCCTAGACTAATGCCCTGGAAAGAAATGAAGAAGCTGACTGTGAAAACGATACAAAGACTGCCGGAAGTAAAAGAGAAGGAAGTACAACGCAGATTGCAAGAAGACAAACGCACTAACCGACTTTTATCGCAAGTATTTTCTCGTGTAAGCCATCCATTCCTCTTGACCCTTATGAATTCCTTTTCTAGTAATACGTATGAATATACATAATTGTAAATGCATTAATTGTTGTTTTTGTGCTTATGTTGGACCTGAAGAAATTACGAGAGCGTGCACTCAAGGGAGATGTTAACATTCTGCATTCTAGACCATTGATAAAACATTAAACTGAAATTATCCGTGCCACCTGGCAACTTTGTTCGCGAAATGCCGTATTATAAATAAATGAATATCAATATAGGCTTCCATGTCTTGCGAAGTGAATGATAATAGTAGAATTGTTGTTGTTTTGTAACCCAAGAACGGGAAGGCTAAAGGTACTGGACACCTATTACTTAACTGTTTCTGTTTTGTAATCTTTACGAGATGTTCCCAGCTTTATTTATACCCTGACAATGTGTTCCATAAATAAAGTGGTTCTCTAAAAGTATAAAAATATACATACAACGTGTTAAAATCATATGTCTAGCTATCATCGTTCCTTTTGCACAAAATACCCCCCTCGTCTTGTCTTAATGTTGCAGTGTACTTCGCATTGCTACCCACCGGAACACGAAACCCAGTACCATTAACTCATGAATGACTAATACAATCAACAGGCTCTTGCATAAGAAAAAACCGTTTTACGCGTTGGATATGTATAAGCCAAATTCGTTCATAATTAAGGGCACCACGTAACAAAAAAAAATGCAACTTAACGACGAAGTATTTTTCAACTCGCGGCAATTAATAAGTTTATTGTGGTTCCTGTTTGGTGTAACACTTTGGTCTAGCATCCTCTGTGCTTATAATAAAAAAAAGGTTTCATCTTTCCAGCGTTGCCATTAATGCAAACGAAAACTAATGTAATTATGCTGTCTTTGTAGCGAGCTAATCATGTGGTAAAGGTACCGGGAACTAGTACAATATTTATTTTATACGTATTAACTTCAACAGCAAACGGAAGGATGCGACTTGGATATAAGTATTTTTACTGCTAATTAAGAAACTCTTTAATCGTTATCAGAGTCTCCATCACTTGAATAGCATGTTGTGGCCGACTGACACATATATGGAGTTGAAGTCATTTGCCTGCAAATATTCCAAATATGCATACATGTACACAAGTATTTCAAAATGTTAACAATTAAAAGCAAAGAAGAGAAGACGAGAGACTTCAGGTCTAATTGCACAAATGTAGAACCTTCAAGCTTACCCTAGTGTACGATAATGATTTAACCACTCTTCAACCAGTTGAGCTACAAGAAGAGGCCGTTTCTGAATTCTTTGGCGAGCGACGAGGATTCCAGCATTTGTGTAACAAACATCTAACCATTGACTAAGAATTACTTCTTCGTTACCAACCTTCAAAGCAGTAAAGATTATTAATGAATTAATAAGTCCATCAATGCTGCCTATTTAAAGGGTTCTAGGTTCAAACCAGATGTTTAAAAAAAATCCTTCTATAAATACCTCAGCTTGACTAAGAAAATGAATTGGGAGTAAATTTCCGTCTACGGTGTTTAAAGGTAAGTAAGTGCATCGCGAATTCCCACCATCTCCGTCCAACTGAGCAGCAGAAGCACGCAACAAAGGGTCACAGTGAGGTTCATGAGGAACTAGGGCAGAAAAATGACCTCGCGTGTATCCTAATGCAATAGGCCATTTCCAGCACAAAGAGGAATCCCATAAAAACGGGAGGTACACGCCTGTAATACAAATACAATACGATTACGTCATGGTATTTACGATTTTCACTTTTGTTCTAAATCAAAGTTATGTGAATAATTCTCACCTTCATATCGTGCATATCCGAGTGCTTCGCCTAAATAACTTTTTACAAATTTGACACTGTAGACGATGATAGGACGACGAAATATGTGCGCCAGAGCAAAAATATGCACCTGCTCCAGACTGGAACCTGGTTGACCCGCGACCGATAGTAAATTATCCCAGTCTGCAGCACACTGCGTTTCATCCAAACTAAAATCCAGCATGTGGGACAGCAACATTTCGTTTTCATGCCAACGCTGGTAAAACCTACGAAATTTATAAGTATAGGTACAATGAAACTAGAGTATGAATCAGTTCGAAAGTAGTTGTGATGGCTTCAATATTGAGATACTCTGAAATTGACTTTATGCCAACTTTGAAACATTCACTATGAACTTACAAAGATGCGGAATCTCTCAACGAGTTTGCCAGAGATTGTCGAAGCCTATTGTCCTTATCGAAAATCCCCCACGTGGCTTGAAGAACTGAATCGAGCAAACAGTCTCCTGCTGAACGGTTCCATAGAGCATACAGTCGAGAATTTAATTGTACGGTCAATTCGGACGACCAATTGATAAACTGTCCCGACTCTAGCTCTTTTTGAACATCGTGATCCAAAATTTCATCGTAAAGAGTTTCAAGTGTGTGTGAAGGTAGTTCTTGAATGCCTTTGGAAACGTCATAAAACGTCAGAGTAAGAAGTATACGTCTGGTTACACACAATTTGATTGAGACCTCATGTAATCTTGTTATCTATTCTTACCCGCTGGAAGCGTGAAGGTAGCGATTTCCGAAGAGAAGTTACAGCGAAAACTACCCTTCCCGTAACGAATTGTACCCATGACATGATTTCTGATGTCTTGATCCAAATCGGGTGCAACATATGATGGCACTCTCTTCACAGCTGATGAGGTATTAGAGCCATCCAAATGACTCAAAAGCATAGCCAGAGTTTCCTGATGTTGGAATCTGTAATCGGCATTTGATCAGTACTAATTAACACTCGTCTTATACATTGAGAACTTTGAATTTCAAGTTGAGTTTTACATACTCTCTGATGTTTTACCGAAAAGTGACACAAAACTTGATTTTTAAGTAATAAATATATTCCTCCAATGTAATTTGCAACTCCAAGTCTTTATCAGTGACGTTTGTTAACGGACTTTTTCCAAGGCACAGCGAAAAATTAAGCAAGCGAATTACTGTTTTCCTTAACTTTTCTAAGAAATCAGAGTGCAAGGTTTCTAACATTATCATTATGTTTTATCACATACGCATATAACAAAAATACCTCAAGGCTAGATGGACCAAAGTGTACCCGACGTCAAATGCAGAGGGCCGATTCAAAATGTCCACTTCATTAGATGTAAGCTGCCTTGCAGGGTCCCCGCCCCTAGCTAAATATTCTTCTACAGGAGCAATGTTTCCCACCACAACACCGCGACAAGCGTCTAACCACCTAGTCTCCGCTTCCATTTTTCGGTGACGAAGCCTTTGTGCGTAACTTGAATTGGCAATACTTTCCGAGAGAACACGATTATTCTCAATATTATCCATGTTGTTGTTACTCGTATCTTGAACATTGTTACTGTCCGGACAATTAAAAATTTCGCGAACCGTGTAGCACATACTGCATTTTGAAGAAGCAGGCCAATTCTCAAAGGTACACAGTGGACATGCCCACTTCTCATCCGCCTCATTCACAGGCGGGTCAATCCAGTAATTGCCATAGATTGAAAGATTACTGAATTCTCTATTATTGTGACCGCTTGTCCCACTATTACTTGTTCTGTCCTGCAAGTAACCACCAGCAAAAGCCGAGGTTGGTAGAGTTGCACTAACGACTCTGCCGCCCTCCGAAAACGCTAGCTCGTCACCTTCACAACAATCAGATATTTTAAGAGGTGTATGTGTCTGTGTAGCATCATTTATACCGTCCGTGTTACTTATTTTGATCTTAGGAGTGTTACATTGAAAACAAGAAAAGTCTTTGGAAAAATTGTGATGTGTGCATGATTTACAACTCCAAGATTTATCTAACTCTTTCGCGCTGTACTCTGCAGCAGAAATAGAATTGGGAGTTGAAATGCGTTTATTTAGTTTTGAAGATGACGATGACCATAATGTATCGTTAGTTACTCTTGCAACATTACAGGGCTTTGTTTCTTTAGAGCCACTCTTGCGATCCAGGCTTTTTCTGGCAATCTCACTAGATTTCACTTCCGATGAAACTGCTGCAACATTGCTAAAATCCGTTTTCTTCTTTGGTGAAGATATTATTTCCAATGACTTCTTCTGAAATACTCTTGGTTCTTGAGTGGTCAAATCATCCTCCACAACGGACTTAGAATTGTTGGTATTATTAATTACACGATGAGTTATGACTTCTTTAGATTTTTGGTCTTTCCTAACTTCAACGTCTGTTAGCTTGGTAGACTGCTGTTCTTCATTCGGACCTTCATGGCGTTCATTTGACATTTTCACTGGAACGATTTTCTTCACAGACTCAACCTGCCCAGATCAGCACTGTGACAAAATAAAGGAATACACATTTTATACGGATGGATGAGCAAATGGGTAAGACATAGAAATACGCATTCATTAAATGCAGACGTTTCAAATTTGTGATTTCTTCTAACCAATGTTTGTGAATATCATCGTTTAAGTGTCAAAGTTGACGAAGTCCGTTTTATCTTAAACGCAAACCTGACTAACTGGGTTTTTCTGAAGGAATTCGTAAGTCAACTTTGACACTTAAACGACGATATACATATACTCCTCAATTCTGAAGCAAACTGAGTACAACCTTGAGTGCAGACTCTTTTCAGACCGAGGTTAAACACGACAAGACACGATCCTAAAGAAAAATATTCTGTTGTTGCGAAGTTGCAAATTACACTGCATAACGTATATATACACAGTGCACACATTTTCCATACCACCTCAAATCTGTACACAACTCTCCACCAATCTACATATATATATATTATACTGATACTCAGCTCATAATGCATATACATATGTATATATATATATATATTTCGGGCTCAAATTAGGCGAGGAGCGGACAAAACCGTCACGAGAGCTGACCGAGGCCAAAGTCAAAACAGCCGACCGAGGCCAGTAAGTCAAAGCAGCCGACGGAGGTCAGAAGTCAGAGTAGCCAACCCAGGCCCGAAGTCAAAGTACCCGACCGAGGAAAGGAGTCACAGTAGACGACTTATGAGTTATAATGTTTTTGGTAATATATATACGCATAAAATGAATTTGTTTATCAACGCAAAATTTTGGTCAGCACGAATATGGCAGAAGTAAAAATTTAACGCCATAGAAGTTTAAAATTGAACACTGTAGTACAGCGGTGTGCAACCAGGGGGTTTCGGTCACCCGGGTGACCATTGGCCAATGATTCAACCATTGAAAAGTATTAGTCTGGGCCTCCAAAATTTTATATGTATTCTTATATTTTTTATAAGT
>JAQGBT010001034.1:0-37181 GCA_034698585.1 Disparrhopalites patrizii | reverse complement strand
ATATATATATATACACATACATACATATTATTATAGCCCTTTTGTTTTCACCCAAAACCATGTTTGTATTTTTGCTGCTTTATTCGTTGCCTTTCCTGCACTTGAGTCTCTCGTATAATTTTAAGTATAGTGTTAACGCATACGATTCTAAAGTTTTGCACAACATTGTTTTGAACTCTATGAAGTCCAAAGGCGAACGAAGACTACGCGGCAGAATTTGCCCGGAATAATTCAGAAAAGATTGATGGAAGAGAATTATGGAAATCGATGGCGCCATCCAAGGAATTCATTGCAGTGGTAATTATCTTGAATAATTGATAGCATACATATATCAGTAATGTTACCATTAGGTACGTCAAGAGTTCGTGTCCAATTTTAGACATTGGTGAATCTGGAAAATTCGAGGCCAAACTGGCATTCTGCTATGACAACAATGGGCGCTTGTAGACGACATCAATATGGTTAGACGCCAAATTTGGAAACAAATGAACGTGTAAGACTTCTGTAATTGCATTGTGCTACAATACTTTTGCAATCTTCAGATGGTGCCATCCTCGCCAGCGGCCTGAACTTCGGCATGCAAATTAAAATTGACTGGAAGTACCTGGAAGCGAACCAGGACGGCCTCCGGATCTTCATCCATCCATCCAAGGACGACCCCCTCACGGAGATCGAGGGCATTACCATCGTCCCGGCTCAGGACATTAGCATCGCGATCCGGATCAAGGAGTTTCAAAGTCTAAATCGCACCTCCAATTTGTGCATGACCTCCGAAGCCTATTCAAAGGCCCAGTGTGTTAACAGGTGCTTTAACGAGCAATTGTTCCAACTCACCCAATGCAATCTACCATTCATGACGGGGAAAAACAGAAGCCAGATCCATAATGGATCTACGGAAGAGTGCGATAAGGTGCAGACCTATGTCAATGCCATGCATGTCCTCGTCCAGCAGCGCCTTAACCTGAGCCTGTGGGCCGAATGCGGGCAGCGCTGCTTGGTGGAATGCAAGAAGTTGGTGTACACGCCCTTCGTGGAGAGCGCCGCGCCCTCTGAGAAGAGCGTGAATAAGCTCGTCCTCTACTTCCCCGACATGTACTACGAGATTGTGAAGGAGAAGGAAGCCTACGACCTCATCGCCCTTCTCTGCGACGTCGGGGGCACTTTTGGCTTATTTCTAGGCGCATCCATTTTGACGCTGGTGCAAATCCTGGAATTTGTATGCGCATTCGCAAAGCACAAGCTGAGCCAGATGTTTAGATTTATTTTCCCTCGTCAATGACAAAGTACAGTGTAGAGAATGGGTAGTATCGTTATAATTATTATTTCTGTCGACATTTGGTATGAGTGAATGGAATTCCCGGCACTCGGTTTTTCTTCTCCCGTGCAATTGGGGGTGGGGAGTACCTTGTAAGTGATATCCGGGATGGGTGGGAGCGGCTCCAAGGGTTCCACTACCACTTCTGCGAGGTTGGGGAAACCAGCGGGTTCCGGAGCCTTCATCTCCTGCTCACCAAGTGACTCCTTGGCTACAGGAGTGAGCCCGGATTCCTGGGTTGTTGTGGTCTTTGCGACGGTCGTAGGGGCCGTTGCCACGGTAACGTTAGGTGCCTGAACGTGCACGCAGACGTTGTCCGGACCGCAAACCAGGTCCGTGGCGGGGAAGCTCCAGAAGGGATGTGTTGAGCAGTAGCTCTTGAGAGATATGACGTGGAATAGGCTCTGCGTGAACTTCTTGCGGGCAACTCGAAGTGCTTCCTCGTTAGGGTCCGTCATGTTGTTGATGAAATGTACAAGACTCTCCCGGGTGGCATTCATCTTCTCATGGTGCTCCGCACTGCACGCCTCTCCCACTTTCTTTCCATGGCTCATGAAGCTGGTCGTAAAATTTTGGAGACCGGCACGGAGCTGGGGCTGCATGACCTCCAAGAGTCCGCCATCATCTAAGAATTCCGGAGGGAAGGACACGTCCGTGCCGAGGACGACCGTGGGAACAAGGAAAACAAGCGCCGTCCAGCACATTTCTGCACATGCCAAGCTCTGTTAGATTTTATTTAGTTTAAACAAAATGCAATTTTGTAACCAATTCTAGGCAGTATACTATTCTTGCAGTTTTTCAACAAATCCTTTGCATTTGCGCCATAAATTTGTTTATACTCTGGTCCACCGCTACAAAGCTTAGCGAGGCCTATGTGTGGGCTATGTGAATTGATTTTTCGAAAAACGTACAAAAACGTATCTGTGTGAATATAGCAAACTTAATGCTTTAAAATTTTGATTACAAACTTTTTGGGTAATGTGCTGAATTAAGCATTATGGTAGTAAAAAAAATGCCTGACGTTTTCATACGAAGATTTTTATCTATTTTAGTTAAAACACAACGAAATACGGCACACAAAAAAGATTACAACTTGAATTACAATTTGCATTAATCTACGACGGAACTCACGTGGGAGATTTTTAGCTTCCAAAAGAAAGTTTGTGCTGTATATGCAAAGCAGAAATGGGAAATAATATTATGTGCTTGTCTGGTGCAGTAAAATACAAGTTAAGGCGAATTTTATTGCTCCACTCACGGTCAATGACTCCAGAAAATTTCTTTGCCAGCCTCCTGGTGCTGGCGTCGTGTCAAATGGGAACTGCCATCTTTAACTTACACAACACGTAGAAATTCATTGGAATTGTTGTTGTTTGCCACTTTTATACTTTTTTGTCTGGCTACCAAGAACCGCGCTGCCTCCTTTTCCCCGCATAAAACAATCAGACAAAATGTTGCTAATGCTTACATGATGCGCAATCAGTAAGCAACAAAACTGACTAAGTCCACAGTCCACCCTGAAAAGTTCTTTTACACACAAATGTGCTTTTTGACATGAAGAATTACAACATATGTTTTCAGGCTGGGGAACTGGGATGGTACTTTTAAAATGATTCAAGGTGCTTGAAAGTTTCTTTTTTCTCCGAAAATAGCACTGAACGTATTTTGCTGTATACCTCTGTAAGTTTTATGTATGACTTTATGACTTTAATACCAGGAACAATCAAAGGGAAGTCATAAATACTGAATACATACTTTAAAGTGGGGTAATCGATCATTGTTACTGACTAGCCAGAAATTTCTTTTTTCACTACTATACACAGGCTTCACTGGATATATTGAATAGCAAGCATGCGCCAGGTGCATGGTGGAAACATTTATTGGTATCGGTATAGGGTTTGGCAATTACAAATAAAAGCTCTGTTTGCGCCTCTTTCTGTCAAAGTGCATGATCTATTTATCTAAGAATACAAAACTGATCATCTGCGTTCACATTTTATTTCACACATGATCAGCTAATATTTTCCCTTCCTGTCCTGCATAATATAAAATTCCGATTTCCGTCAAAATTTCGATCCTAATTACCTTGCAAACAGGACCAATGAAATAATGCAATCCGTACGGCATGAATGGATGAAGTTAGACAGATAGAGGATAGACCAACTACCATAATCATTCGTATTTTGTAGTGAGACGAGAACATTTTAGGCCATAAGCAAGTTGTATGGAATATTCTTAAAATGCATTCTTGAAAAGTGAAATTCTCCTTTTGAGCAGGATGGAGGTATTTGGTTCTTTAAAGGGATTTAATAGAATTTGTGAATTTTACATTTGTGCAAGACAGCCTGGACGCAACAATGATAAGACCAACATTCCGACGGCGCGGACATCCCGGCTGGCCCAGACGCGAAGGGCAGCGCCGAACAAATACAGCGTCAAGGACAAAAAACGTGACGGACATGTCGGCTAGGCGAAAAGCACCCGACGGGTTTCATACTTTTTTTTATGCATAGGATGACCGAGATTTCCTTTTCTTTAGCAGTCCCACTGCATTGCAAAGCAATATTTTCAATGTCATTAAGATCTAATTTACAGTGTACATTTACATTTACACCAATACCCACAATGTAGTCTCCTCCACACAGTACCCCGACTACAATGTGGCCTGCCTCCTGGTTTTGTGGCTTTCTTCCAGCCTGGTTTTTCTTCTTGAAATGAAATGGATTCTTGCCATTTTTGGTAAAAAAAAATAAGGATGCGATATACTTACGGAATTGTTCTGAGGAATTCTTTACTATTTCTCAGTATTCGCCATTATTTCCCAGTATTTATATTTAATATTTATTCCAATCCACTGCTTGACCAAGTTACAGAGATGTCGTTGCTGTCGATCACGTTGATCTGGTGAAGAAAGGCATAAATAAATCATGGCCAACCAGTACAAAGGCTTTTCCGAAATGTCACAGAATCAGTCAAGTCAATTCCAAATAAATACTGCTTGGACTTAACCGTTGTTCAAGTGGATTTAGACGTGGAAATGTTGGGCACATTCGATCAGCATTTGATTCAGCACAATTGCGGAAATAAAATCGCCGGAAAAATTGCATATTTTTAGCACTGATTAGATTAATTGCGTGGGTGACGCAGCTTTTGTGTAACTGATTGCATGGGTGTCAACGCAGAACTATATAAGAAGCATAGTTCCGAAATTTTAATAATTTAGGGCTTAAGTATTTCTATGTCAAGCCGTTTCCGATATTTTTATGTAAAAACAATTATGATTTCAATGATCAGTGATTGATCAACGATCAAAAAATTGATCAATCATTCAGTCCTGAGAGTAAGTAAGTCGTTCGAATAAAAATAAAAATTTCCCAGTATTTATTATTGATGTGGCCCTCAAACCAATTCACAAATCCCAACTTCACAGGTATTCCACGAAATAAGGAAATCCGAATGCTTTTACGAGGAACACCAATCTGTGAGATATTAAAATTTGTACTTTGTCCTCTCTCAACATGACCGTCTGGAGTGGACCAATCAAATGCTGCTAGTAAACGGATTCCTGCATAAACTGAATGGATCAGGAAAGGATTCTCCCGGGAACAATCCAAACGTAAGGTACGAGGGCCGAAATGACTTTCCCTCGGAAGGATGCTTCTGGAACGTCTTCGAAAGGATCATTTTTGTGTAGGCATGTCAAGAAAAAGAAATCTCTTCGGGGCAAGTCCTTCCAAGAACATACTGTGGATATCTTCCGTTGGAACGCTCTTGTGAACTATTTTGTTTTTCTCTCGTCTCGGGTCTCGACTTTCTCTCCCGTTTCTATTTTCGCCTCGCCACTCTCTATATTTTCTTCCTTGATCGCTTGTCTCTCTACCTCTACTTTCTTTCGTATTATTACATGCGCCCGCTATTGCTTTTCCGTCTTAACATTTTCGTTGTCGCCCTTCCTGTTCGCACGTCTCTTTTTTGCCTCGCCTCGCTGTTTTACGGTCTCGTTCTGTTATTTTTTTAATGATTTGGCTCGTCCCACTACCCAAAGTTTCCCAAAGATAATTTATTTTTAGATAAAATTCATTGGACCAAATGTGATCACGGGCTTTCGATCGTTAAAAAGCCAATTGAAAATTCATTAAAAAAAATCTGTTTTAAAAATTTTATCAAATGTTTTTCTGCATCTTACGAAATCAGTAACCTGCATTCTGAATCAAATTATGTTATACATACATCTGTTGGTGCAACTTCGTTCGCTCAAATGAAAGGTCAGTAGAATTTAGAATAGCAAGATATAACCATAAGTTACTTGTGCATGGTTGCTTTTCTTTTGCTTTTTTTCATTTTCTTATTGTGCATTTCCAACATATAGGAAGCAATGTTTTCGAGTGTCCAAGTCTGAACTGAAATACAAAAGACCAGTAAAGACTAAAACGGATGGAAAAAACAACTGAATGACAATCTTGATAGAATACTAATTCAATTTACTACTGTGCGAATTTGCAAATCGTGTGGGTAGGGGTTAAATAATGACGACTGACGTGAATCTCTGTGGCTATGTCTTGGAACAAATGCACGTGGCATCTATAATTTTTTTGCTCCCTCTTCGTCCTATTTTTTATTGAAATTACCCTTCGCCGGGCATTCATACAAATAGATAGCACTAATTGGGAGCTATAGAAGTATGACTACGTAAATCATTTCATGTGGAAGAACAAGAACAACAAATTAATATTTTTTAATTTTATTCCCCATGTCATACACATATGCACTTTCAGTGTATACGAGAAATGAATGGAGTACTTGTTTTCTAAGGTAAGCGCCTTTTCATTCACTTCTTGCTTCTACGAAGGTTTATGGGAACAGTAGTAAGAATTACAACAAAAACGCCCATTGTTATCGAGGGTTATTATTCAAGACAACAAGCATGAGCCAACGTACGGTTGTATGTATTTTTTTCTTTGACTGGTAAATAAGAAGTATATTTTTTAAATAACACTATTGTTATGTACTTCTGTTGTTTTTAGATAGACTGAACTAATAATAGCTGTTCTTCTTTCGGCAGCTTTGTTTACTGTGACTCGGCGAGCTTCTCCGCCTTCTGCGCTACTTCTTCGATGGGCCCAACCATGTAAAATGCGATTTCTGGTAAATGATCTAATTCACCACCTAAAATCCTCTTGAATCCCTGCAGGTAAAAAATGGAAGGATTAAATCAGTAACGAAGTCACATTAAATATTTTTACAATAATCCTAGTTTATTGGCAATATACCTTAATAGTTTCCTCAAGAGGTACCAATTTCCCCTGATGGCCAGTGAAAACTTCTGCGACTTGGAAAGGTTGAGATAGGAACCGTTGGATTTTCCTAGCTCGGGATACGGTTAACTTATCTTCTTCAGACAATTCATCCATACCCAAAATGGCAATGATATCCTGAAGTGACTTGTAATCTTGAAGGATCTTCTGTACACCTCGAGCAGTGGCGTAATGATCAGCCCCGATAATATTGGGGTCCATGATACGGGAAGTAGAATCCAAAGGATCCACGGCAGGGTAAATTCCAAGCTCAGCAATGGCACGAGACAACACAGTTGTGGCGTCCAAGTGAGCGAAAGTTGTAGCTGGCGCAGGGTCAGTCAAGTCATCAGCAGGCACATAAATAGCCTAAATATATCATTGAAGTTAAACAACATGTACCGAGACTCTAATCAGTCAAAATGAAACTTTAACAGTTCGAAAGATCACCTGGACAGATGTAATAGAACCTTTCTTTGTAGTGGTAATTCTTTCCTGCATAGAACCCATGTCAGTGGCCAACGTAGGTTGGTAACCTACGGCAGATGGGATACGACCCAACAAAGCAGATACTTCAGAACCGGCTTGAGTGAAACGGAAGATGTTGTCAATGAACAATAACACGTCCTGTCCCTCCTGGTCACGGAAATATTCAGCCACGGTAAGACCAGTTAAAGCCACACGAGCACGAGCGCCTGGAGGTTCGTTCATTTGTCCGTATACCAGGGCGACCTGTTTAAATTAACACGAAAAACATTAGGTTTTCGGAATTACGAATTGCATTCTTGCAGGTGATGAACAAAATCTACCTTGGACGTCTTATCCTTTAAGGAAATGACACCACCTTCAATCATTTCATTGTACAAATCGTTTCCTTCACGTGTTCTTTCTCCCACTCCAGCAAACACTGAGTAGCCACCGTGAGCCTTGGCTACATTGTTGATCAGTTCCATAATCAATACAGTTTTACCTACTCCAGCTCCACCGAACAATCCTAAACAAAAAATATATATGCGTAAATTCAAAATACAATTAAGTGAAGCATCGAGTAAGAAACTCTGGAACCTTACTTACCAATCTTTCCACCCTTTGCGTAAGGAGCCAGCAAATCTACGACTTTAATGCCAGTTACCAGAATTTCCTGTTCCACACTCATTTCAACGAATTCTGGGGCCTCTGCGTGAATGGCGGCATATTTATCGGTGTTAACAGGACCTCTTTCATCAATTGGCTCCCCTGTAATTTTTCAATGTTCGTAATATTTTTTAATATGATTCCAAATATTAATGGCAGATGCATCTCAAATACTTGTGATATAAATCTTACCAATAACATTGATGATTCTGCCAAGAGTCTCAGGTCCGACAGGGATCTTAATAGGTGAGCCGAGGTCGTTCACCGGTTGACCGCGAACCAAACCCTCGGTACCATCCATGGCAATAGTACGAACTACATTTTCACCTACGAGGCCATATATTCTTTATTATTTACCACCATGCCAAACTCGCATCACAATTTCAACCATAACCTTTGACAGAAACAAAAAAAAATCACCTAAATGTTGAGCTACTTCCAAGATGAGCTTAGGTGACCGATTCTGAACTTCCAAAGCATTGAGGATAGGAGGTAACCCTTCATCGAACTGTACATCCACAACGGCACCGATCACAGCAGTAACTCTTCCTTTACTTGCCGCTGCTGCTGCAGCCGCCTTTGTGGCGTAGTTTGTTTTGGAACCTGGAAAAAAAATATCGATAAATAATTGGACACTAACATAATTTTAAGTTGTACAAAGTTACATAAAACAAGTGGAACTAATTTCTAAAAATAGAAGACCCGCATCTAGCGCCATTAAACCCTGGCTACGAGCCACATTTCCATACCTTCCAGTAATGGAAATCGTACTACTACAGATGCAAAGGATTTTCGTTTGCCTCTTAACTCAGTAGTGATCAACTTTCGACATTTCCTTGAATGGCGATCCCCGTGTAAACCGGGAGGAATGGGGAGGATGCTTTCGGAAGGAATTCTTTTATGTCCAGTATAGCATTTGGATTTGGAGTACAGCGTTTGGATTCTTCCCGAAGGGATTCTCCTCGAAAGAATCCCTGCGATTTTTAGTCATGTAATTTTAGCATTCGGGGAAAACAACGGGGAATGCCGTCGCGGAATATTCTCTCAACGAGCATACTGGACAACTCTCCAGTATCCCTCCCACAAGAATGGGGACTTTTATGTCCGATATAGCAGCGATTGGATTCCTTCACGTTCCTTGACATACTTTCACGGTCCTGTGCCCTGTTCCTCCCGGTTTACACTAGTCGTCTAATGAATACATCGTGGAGTGGACTAGACTTACGGTTGATACAAACATATAAAATTACAAAAAGTATACCTATGACACCTTGCTGGTGTTCGCACCTATCTATATACCTTCTACCCGTTTGCACGCCATTAAACTGCCTTAATCCTACAACTACTTCTTTGGTGATTCCGAATATCATGATAAACTAAATTTTGGGGAAATCATTTCTGCTTACTGAATAGAGCTCACTCATAACCCGTACCAACAATATTTCCCAACTTGAATGAAAAGTGCGACAACAAGCAGAAGCACCTAAACCATCTTGTGTATCAGAAAGGTCAAAGGTTATTCATATTCCAATAATATTCCATACTTATCATATGTACAATAAGCAATTGCGGAACTTTACTGGTCAAAACTAAAAAAGGAACATCTAAAACACTATTTCTATGAAATATAGCATTTCCGGGCGTGTCGGTACTCTTCAGGAGCTAGGTGCGTGATTGCAAAATGTCCTACTTCAACGGTTAATTATTACAATTGCTTTAAATGCCGAACCATTCGTTTTCAATCACATAAAAATAGTACGCCAATTCATAAAGTGCAAGATGACCTTCCGAAAGGTTACGTACAGGTCATTTTTAGACCAAAACGACTCATATTCACACTTTCAGAAAAAAAAACATACATTCTATATCCTATAGGTATACATGTGGCCGGAATGGCTGCAGTACAGCTACATGTTTTTGACGATCCGGCGAATTTTCAAACGGAAATTTAAGGATAGACTCTTACCATTTCTATTGTTTAAAAGGTGGTTAGACGCTGCCAGGAGTCTTGCGGATTCATTTCCACCGAGGGATGCTTTGGACGCTCTCAAAATCCCAGCACAAGATCGACCTAAAGTGCTCAACATTTTTGCTAAAAATTTGTAAGTTTCACTATGGCGGATCACTCTCCTTCCTCCGGAATGACTGAAATATGCGCCCTCCCGTGATCTTCACTTTTTACATCCAAATCCATCGGCAAGTGCACAAGCATGAGCAGAAGATATCTCTTCTCCAAAACCAGACCGTCTCTTTTCACCCAAAACCTGCGTCCCACACTTCTCTCGTCCCACCAAGGCTCATCCCCAAATAATGTTACACTCAAAATACCATGTATACACGCTACACGGCTACACGCTACACGCTACACTATAGATGCCACATAGTAGGTCAAAAGCCAAAGGTTTAATTTCCCTTCGTCGTAAAGCTAACCCCATATCATTATTAGCCCCATTGAATTGCCGATTTTGCATCCTTGACTGCCTGGGCAGTTTAGCAGTTTAGGTGCAGGCAACCATTTTAAAATGCTAAACAAGGTATTGAGACGAAAACACAATTGGCATCCGTAATTTCTACCGGAATATACGAAAATCGAAAATCAAGCATACTATGTGACGGAGTGGCTATGGACAATGTACATCAATGAGTAGCAGTCCTTTGAATTCAAAAACTACCCATTCGTAAACAAACGTTCTACGAAATGTAGCATCATCATCGCATTCACGCCAGAAAATATGCATATAATAAACGTGAACGTCATTTATCTGTTCATTTCCGACGACATAAAATTAGTGTAAACTCCAGCGGGTAAAATGCGCTTTAAAGATGCCTGGGTTTTGCGCCATGAAACACGAACAATTTGTGCGCATATTTTGCGCGAAACCTCTACCGCATGCGCATAAACCCATTCCCAGCATCACATTTGCATGTCTGCGCGGGCGGACAAAACCGATGCATTTAAAGTGCAAACTGACTCCGCCGAACGCGCGTTTTTATCACCCTTCCGAGAATTCTGTGCTAGCTGGGCGATTGGGAATTCCAACAGACGTGAGTTTGGAACAGCACTGTAAATCGTTTTTCTTTCAAAAAGTTGTTAATTTCAATTTTCAGTACTTTTTCAGTACTTGTCCAACCATGTCACAAAGGCCAAATACTACCCTGCAAATAATGTGTATGCTTATAGCACACGTAACTTATTATTAATAAAAAGATATACGCAATCAGTGCTGAATCAAATCTCAGAATCCGAGAACATCTGACAATCTTTCCAACAAACGAGTGCAACCACTCCATTCTCGAAGTAGTCTTTACTGTCCTTAATAATTACTACCCTCGACAAACAGTAACTATCTTCAAAAGTTTTTTGTTGTACCGTTTCACGGTGGACAAGCTATGCTGCGTATTCTTACAGCTTCAATAATGCTATTAAAACACCCACTAATAATAAATAATAAACTGCAAGGAAGAAAAACGTACAAAATAACCTTGAGGTAAGAGAATGAAAGAATGTGCCTCGGACAGAGCCCAATTTAATCCGTAGGAAATCGTGCTGGGTTTTCCTTTGCGCTTCTCTTCTGCTATAGCCTTTATTACTGGCTGCAGATTTTCTCACGGAGGCAAATTCAATTTAGAGTTTTTGGACTATTCGGTTTCAGTTTTCAGTTGCTGAATAGGGATTTAAGCCGCAGACGCGTATCGCGTATTCTGGAAGAGGAGACGGAGACGGAGTCTACAGTAGTCTGTCTAGGTCTATAGATTTAGATATTTAACTAGATACATTAGATTATTGCTACAGTTAAGGTTTGTGAGTGATGTTTCAAGCATTTACTTAAGTAACTCATAGTCAGACTGAAAAAAACTGAAACCACGGAAAGGCCGTCAGTGAAGAAGTGAAGACCGACTCAAAGCACTGAACTCAAAAAAATAGTAAAGCCGAAGTCTGTGTACACTGCTCACTGCTCACTCAGTTAGCCGGTATCCTTACATTACATATACGAGAGCGTTTTTCGGCAACACTTCCGAAGGATTTTAAAGCAAAGAGTTGAAATTAAACGATTCAACATTAGTCGAACGTATAAATACGTTTAACTGTTCGAGTAAACGTTGAGTACCTAACTAAGGTCTCAACTTCTAATTGCTGCCGTGATGTAGCAGCAATTAGAGGAAGTGCCTTCAACATTCTTTTGGACGTGACGGATTCATTCATCCCGTTGACATGTCATTCGGGTCATAATTCTGACGAGCTTTCTTATGCAAGTGAAATTTTGAATGAAATGGAGTGAACAATTGAAGACAAAGAGGCGGAACTCAGTGTTGTGTGTTAATGAAAATAGACAGTCTCCTTTAAATGTCGGAGGGTTAGGATCTCCTTCAACTCATTTCGTTTTTCATTTTTTCGGATTAACTCGAACACTTTTTATGTTATTTTAATTCCTAATTTTGAGCAGTATTTGTTTATTCATTTTATTGAATTACCTGCGAGTGTACGATGAGTATTTTTCATCGTACAGTTTAATGCTAAACGGCGTCGTAAAGCATGGATACTTTGACTTTGTAATCTTAATGTTACATGACGCTATATATTGATTGTGTTTCCTAGCGTTTAACAAACTCATGATGAATACTGTTTGTTGAGGTAGTTTGTTAGTAACAAATTCATTTTTGCATGTGTAATGAGAAAATGCAAATGTATTTATTTATATCTCTTTCTCATTAGCTCGAAAATAACATTGATTAATTGAGACGAAATCAACTTCCTCACTTGCTTTCTTAACCATTTGCAAACTAGGAGTTTGTGAAGTTTTTTGCCCGCAGAAATATTTTAAATATTGTGCAATAAAATTCACTACTGTAAGGATGATGCCTGGTAATCAAATGCCTTTTGGAGTAGGCGGTTTGCCTGTTCATTATCCCCCTCCCGGTGGGCAGTTGCCACCGGGCGGGCAGTTACCCCCCGGTTCTTCTCAGCCAGGAGCCGTACCTCCGTTCGGAATGCCACCGTTCATGAATATGATGCCGGGCATGCCACGTTTAGGAATGAATCTACCTCCTCCTTCCTCTGGACCACCACAGTAAGGAGAAACCTACTTGAAGCGCTTTAGAATGGAGTTTCAAGGATGAAAGGTAACTATTATGTTATTTGTGCTTCCAGAATGATACCAACGAATATGCCTCCTCCAGTTGGGCCCGCAACAGTTGCTGCTAGACCAACGACCTTAACATCAGCATCAGAATGGACAGAGCACAAAGCACCTGATGGCCGGACATACTATTACAATTCTGTAAACAAACAAAGTTTATGGGAGAAACCAGATGAATTGAAAACTCCAGCGGAGGTTGCTCTTCAATCACTTAGAGCTAATTGCATGATATTTATTGGTTGGTTAGTCGGTTTTGAATACCTGTTTAATTATAAAATCAACTTTTCGTGTAGAAACTTCTATCACAATGTCCATGGAAAGAGTACACGTCAGAACAAGGAAAGTGCTATTACCATAATATCAACACTAAGGAAAGTTGTTGGGATATACCTCCTGAATTAGAAGAAATCCGAGCTAAGCTTGCGACTGAATCTAAGCCTATCCCATCACCTGCTATTACTAGTGCTCCACCTGTCCATGTAACCAGTGGTGCAAATCCAGTGGTTGTACCTTTACAAATGCCCATTGCTGCTGTTCCTCCTGTGGTTTTGAATCAGCAACCACCTCCACTGTAAGTTGGTAGAATTTGACGATTTTGGAATAATGTTTATACATACATTTAGTTTGATGTCATCCATTTTCTCTCTATCACAAGCAGACTTAACCCAGTCTTTCGACCTGTAGAAACTGTTTTGAAGGAAGAGCCACTTAAAAACAGCGTATTGACCGCAATTCAGGATGATAACACGAGGGGTTCAAACATTTCTAGCAAATCTGACAGCGACAATGACGATCTGTCGGGAGAGGAAGATATATCTATCAAGAAGAAAGTTGTCCCTGCTGTCAAAGACAAAAGAGAAGCTATGGAGATATTTAAAGAACTTCTTAAAGAAAAAGTAAATTAAAACGTTTTTAAACCAGAGCTATGCGAAAGGATGGACTGCTAAATACATTGCTTTATTCCGTGATCTAAGTTCCTCCTTTTTAATATTTTTATGACATAGAATATCCATAGCTGCACATCCTGGGAACAAGCGTCAAAATTAATTAACCGCGACCCGCGCTTTAGAGTGTTTGACAAGAATAACGAACGTAAACAAGCTTTCAATGCCTACAAAGTGCAGCGTCAAAAAGAAGAAAAAGAAGAAGCCCGTCAAAGAGTGAAAAAAGCAAAAGAAGATTTGGAGGCATTTTTGCTTAATAATAACGAAAAGATGAGCTCCACAACCAAATATTATAGATGTGAAGAAATGTTTGGGTCTTTAGATGTATGGAAAGCAGTTTCAGATGCCGATCGACGAGATATTTATGAAGACGCCATATTAGTGTTAGCGAAGCGAGAGAAAGAAGAAGCAAAAAATACAAAGAAAAAAAATATGAAAAAACTAGCTGATCTATTGGAAGGCATGACGTCCATCACTTACCAAACCACTTGGCAGGAAGCCCAGCAAATGCTCTTGGACAACTCGACTTTCTTTCAAGACAGAGAATTATTAGGTACGGAAACAGAATGAAGTATACACTCGAAATTTCGCGAAAAATTACGAACAAAATGCCCCAAATGCGACGCGATTTATCTGTATTGTACGCATATGTATTATTATTTCTAGCGATGGACAAAGAAGACGCTCTTATTGTTTTTGAAAAACATGTAAAAGATCTAGAGAGGGAAGAGGATGAGGATAAAGAACAAGAAAAAAGACGAAAGCGACGGTTAGAACGTAAAAACCGGGATGCATTTATCGTAAGTTACAGTTAAGCCTGATCATTTTGTTGCACTGATTGGCAATTTTTAAATTTGTATGGTTACGTACAAATTGTTTTACGCAATTTTTGTCTAATTGATTAATTTTGTTTCATAGAAATTACTGGATGAACTCCATGAACACGGAAAATTGACGTCGATGTCGCTATGGGTGGAGTTATTTTCAATTATTAACGCAGACCCTCGGTACTCGATTATGTTGGGGCAGCCTGGCTCCAGTCCCCTTGATTTATTTAAGTTTTATGTAGAAGATCTCAAATCACGCTATCAAGAGGAGAAGAAAGTTATACGGGAAATTTTAAAGGAAAAGAGTTTCGAAATTAGGGTACAATTTTTCCTAGCGTGTTTAATGAAACACATATGTTTAATTATGTGTAGATATGGTGAGCACCATTTCGTTAGTTTATTTGACCTAACAAAATTTGTAATTCCAGCAAGATACTACTTTTGAGGACTTTGCTACGGTTGTGTGTGAGGATAAGCGAGCCACCAGTTTGGATGCAGGCAATGTGAAGTTAACTTACAATTCGTTACTGGAGAAGGTAAACTAAACGATTTTATTTGTGGTCAAACATACTATTTCGTAATTACACAGTGATTAATTTGTAGGATTCTAGTAATATAGCATCTCGAAGTTATTGTTTGTCAACTATTTGAGTATTTATGCATGCTTGTTTAATTCTGCAGGCCGAATCAAAAGCTAAAGAAAGAGCGAAGGATGAGGCCAAGAAACTCAAGGCTTTAGCCCAAGACTTCATGAGTGTGCTCCGAGAAATGAGCATTGATTTTGAAACTTCATATGACGATGTCAGACTTCAGCTAGTTGATAAGCCCGCTTTCATTGCGATTGAGTCAGAAGGTGATCGAAAGAGAATATTTGAGGTACTCTGAACATTTTTCTGTGAATACGAATGTATCACTTATTACTTTTAGATAATAGATGCGTATATGTAAGTACAACCTTATATGAAAAAATGTGTAGGAGTATGTTCATGAACAAGACGAGAAATGTGGTCACCACCATCATGGAAATAAAAAATCCAAAAAATCTAAGAAACACAGGAAAAGAGCCTCATCATCTGATACATCACGCAGTCGATCCAGATCACCTATCAAAGTAAGTTCGGAATCAAATACCGAGGATCTTTTAATCAAGTTATTATCCTTGTTATTATATCCTGTGTGATAATTCCTTCAAATTGCACTTTGGTTTCTACAGCAGGATGCGCACGACACAGACGAAGAGAGTGCCAAGAAAAGTAAGAAGAAGTCCAAGAAAAAGCGTCGACGATCGTCTTCACATTCTAGGTCTGATTCTATGTCATCTTTTTCAGACTCAGACCGGGAGCAGAGAGAGAAGAGTAAAAAGAAGAAGAAAAGCAAGAAGAAAAAGAAGAAAAGATCCAGATCCACTGTAAATATTTTTGGATTTGCTTTATTCTGTCTTTGAGAGTAGTGTTTTAAATTTCTAAAAGTTAATATGATTTTTCAGAGTGAAAGTTCCCTGGAATCAGTGGACACAAAGGGAAGTCGTGAAAGTGGCCGAAAAAGTAAACGTAATGGCTCAACTAAAAAACGGAGAGATGGAAGTGGAACTGGGGATGAATTATCTGAAACAGAACTGGAGAAGCAACGGGCTTTGCTTTTGCAGCAATTAAAGTTAGCTCAGACTGAAGAGCACGATTGATGGTTGCCTTTGGTCCGCTTTTAACGGCAGATTTATAAGTAATATCAGCATCCCAGTTACGGTGTAAATCCCTTGCAGAAGAAAGGCATTGTATTTCTACTGTAGTGTTACCTTTCGACGATTGTAAAACAAGCGTCTTCCATGATTTGCATTGGTCCTGTTGCTGAGATACTTCTTGAATTGTTACAATTCCAATGAATTATGTTATACAGTACTGTATTTCTGAACGACTGCATTCTTCATTAAAACGTTTCACAACAATTTTATAATCATTTGTAGGGTTAACTTCAGAGTATTTTATAAAAAAATAAACACATGTATATCTTGTCGTTTTCTATACGAACTTCGAGATAGTTTAGGTAAAGTAGTTTTTTATTACCCTATAAAGTACAAGCACTAATGTGCTGTAGTGCAGCTAACAACTGGGTATATTCTTATTTAGTTATTCATCTATGCATGTATAACTTTTGTATATTATATAGTTATTTCGATCGGCGGTTGGTATTCGATTCACCCGGAATGCATGAATGAATTAAACTCCAGATAAACTTACTCATCTCAAAAAGTAGGTAACAAAGGATGTTGCCCTGGATTGGATAACTTTCATTCTTTCTGGGATGGATCCGTAAACAGTGGCACATTGATAGGTTTTTCTGTCGATACCGGAATGAAACTGAAGGTGCAAGGTTATACCTAGTGAATTTGTGTCAGTCGAGCAGCTACTCTGACATTGAAGAAATATCTATTTATTTTTTTCAAATTAAGCTGAGTAAAATTAAAATTCGGGAAGAGAGAAAGCAGTGAAAGGCTAAATTTGTTACGTACTATGTGTACACTATTTCTATCTGTAATCCGTATAGCATGAGCATTCAAAAACAAATTGTATATGACTTATGCTTATCCTATTTAACTGGATAAACATCAGTTACAGAGACATTTTAAAATTATCCACGAAATCAAACATGCATACGTTGAAAAGTGCACTAGATGGAGATTCAGGTGACCGGTGACCTGATTAATAACTGAAAAGTGAAAACACAATCATTTAACTGGTGAGCACATGGCATTCTTTTACGCGGCCAGAGCAAGATGTGTATCGTGTATAGTGTATGTGTATGGGTATACCTATAATATAATTGTATAGTGTGAACGTGTGAAATAAAGTGGGAAATTCAAATAAGCAATCTGCCTTTCATACGTCGCCTCAACCTCAGGTCAGGCTGAGGCTCAGGCAGACTGAACTATATAGAATACTGATTTTGTAAAGGAGAACTTCGCACACTGGTGAAAAGTGAAAATACGAAAACTTAATATTTCAGCGATTAAGATAGGTCTAATAGGCACTTGGCTAAAATCTGGTATATAAAGTATGACGACTGAGAGAAATGGTCGAAAATCAGTATATTCACAAAATTACGTTTCAGCAGGGCACTGATATACTTATATATAGGATTTGAAATAAAAGTTTGTGAATTACGGCTGTTTCAATAGTATTTGTGTTGAAACAACGTTTGTGGTAGTTCTTATTCATACCAAAACCTGTGAAATCGAGTCTGAAAGATGGTTTCTTGCAGTCATGAAGGATGTGATCAGAAGGCGGTCATGAAGGTACTGCCTATGTTCCTTGTTTGATTATTATTGTTTAAAAGTATATATACTAGAAAATTTATTAGAGGTGATTTTCACGTGTCAGGGTCAGGGTACAATGTGCATAATAAAAACAAAAATTAAGTAATGATACTTGATGCACATGCAAACGTTCACACTACACATTCTACGTTTCTTTCAGCGGCCGAAAAATGGAGACACGCTTTGCCAAGATTGTTTCTATCGTTGTTTTGAGGATGAAGTTCATAGAACCATAGTGAAGAACCAATTATTTAAGCCTGGAGATTTTGTAGCGATTGCTGCGTCAGGTGGCAAAGATTCTACGGTTCTAGCATACGTTATGAAGCTGTTGAATGAAAGGCATCGATATGGGTTGAAATTAATCTTACTCTCTATAGACGAGGGTATTTCTGGTGAGCGACATGTCACACGTGACTATTTCCACGTTCTTCTCATTATATAATTATATACCATATACTTACAAGAAAGTTGAAAATACAAAATCAGTGCAATTACCTTTTTTACTTAGGTTATCGTGACGATAGCCTGGAAACGGTTAAAAGAAATGAGCAGCAATATGAGATACCGTTAAATATATTTTCTTATAAAGATCTGTATGGCTGGACCATGGATGAAATAGTCCGAGAGGTAAACATTGTTTGCTTTTGTTAGTGTGCTTGGCTGGTTCCAATTCCAGTCGTCCCGTCATGCGCGAGTGGATCATCAGCGGGGTCTGTATTCCGGTAAACGGTATCATTTCTCATCAGACCGGGTGGGGTGCTGCCCAAACCCTATCTTGCTGATGTATCGGTGGACTCTCTTGCATTACTCTACCTACCACACTGTACTCTCGTTAATGGTGTTCCATTAATCCATTAATTGTACTCCGTTCCCTGGGCTCAGGTTCAGGAACGGAGTACGGAGTGGTCCCGTGGAGTACACCAATGCATTAGCAGGATAGGGTTTGGGCGTGATGAGAGGTGATACCGTTTACCGGAATACAGACCCCGCTGATGATCCACTCGCACATGACGGGGTAAGTATTCCGCCAACTTATTGGTCATATACGGAGCAATACGATTAACATTAATTATTATTTATTATTAATATGCATTATTGTACATATAATTAAAACAGGTGGGAAGAAAAAATAATTGCACATTTTGTGGAGTCTTTCGACGCCAAGCACTCGATAGAGGTGCAATGCAGTTAAAGGTGGATAAAATTGTTACAGGGCACAATGCGGACGACATTGCGGAGACAGTGTTAATGAATTTACTCCGAGGTGACGTTGCTAGGTTGCAACGCTGCACTGCTATTACTACGGTACATTTTGTAAATCCATAGTGAACATCTAAAACTAACAGCTTTTCCTAAATCTGCCCATACTCTACTCAATAAAAAAAACTATTGGTATTTTGGAATGCTTGAAATGGTGACAATAATCGTTGTTAAGCTACCAACAAGTTAAGCACAAGCACACCTTAAGTCGTTTTTTTCACGTGTTTCTTTATTCATTACAGGGTGCCGAGGGATCCCTTCCGCGTTGTAAACCATTCAAGTACACGTACGAAAAAGAAATTGTAATGTATGCTTACTACAAGAAACTAGACTATTTTTCTACTGAATGCATTTATTCACCAAATGCCTACAGAGGTCATGTCCGGACACTTATAAAGGACTTAGAAAAAATTCGTCCTTCATCAATAGTGGACATAATTCATTCAGGTAAAGCCATCCCGTCAAGTGTGCGTGGATCATCGGCGGGGCACGTTAGTCGATAAATGATGTCGTTTTTTATCACGCCCGATAGGATACCCCCGGATCCTATCCTTTTCATTGGTGTACTCTTTTGCATTACTCTATCTACCACAGTGTACTCCTGCTATTGGATCCCATTAACAAGAGTACACTGAACAAGAGGATGTTCCGTTCCCTGGACTCAGGTTCAGAAACGGATTACGGAGTGGTCCCCGGGGAGTACATCAATGAAGAAGGATAGGATGTGGGGATACCCCACCGGGCGTGGTGAAAAATATCATTTATAGACTAAGGCGCCCTGCCGTTGACCCACGCACACTTGGCGGAATGTGCACTTCATTTCCTTCGTTCTACTTTCTGAGATTTGTATTCAATTTGTGTATCCATTTGAAGAATTGTCAAATTCAGCTCATGTTATTGTGTACGCTGCTCGCTATTGTTGTCAATCATGTGCACTAATCATTAGTACAAGTACACAGTATTGATTATAAAATTACAAATAACCCGTAATCCAAAATTGTCTTCACCATTAATTCACGTTAATTCTTCTCACAGGAGAATCATTGTCTGTCAAAGAAGATGTCAAAATGCCAACCCAAAGTGTGTGCCAGCGTTGCAACTACATTTCCAGTCAAGATGTGTGTAAAGCTTGTGTACTGCTAGAAGGGCTCAACAAAGGTCTACCGAAGCTAGGAATTGGAAAAAGTTCAAAAGTGAAAGGCAAATTAAAACATATTGTTGCGACCCAATCAGATCCGACAAAAAGGAAGAATGGCTCTTCGTGCAGAAGCCACGAATTACCTGGAAGGTTGAACAATGAACAACTTACTGATGATGTGAATTCCGCTTGCGGTTGTCAGGACGGGTGTGGTGGTGATGCCAGCACACCCGATGTTAATAAATTGCATAAAGATACCATGATGAGCAACAATGTGCTAGTTCCGGAAATAGAAAGTTTACCGGGCGTGTTGACACACGGGCGGCAAATTTTAAAGTAGTCGAAATTATGTTGTGAAAGACGTTGACTATCATTATAATTTATTGTCTATGTTGGTTTTTAAGAGTAAAATTCTTCGTCTTAAGAATGACAATAAATGTAAGATAAGTTTTGGATAAACCCAATGTTTAAGTACCGGGTATTTATTGTACTCGAAAATTCAAGCCTGTTATTTTGTTTAACTAGACGGCTCTCTCACTCCCTGAAATTATAGGTACTGTTACGAGCCACCGAATTTATTTATTATAAACTTTCATGCTCACTCAAGTACCTTTTGCGCTTCTGTCATCAAGAAATACTTAAATAACTGTGGTCTAGGCCTCAGACGTTGCAAAAAATGTGTCATGTATGCCTGGTGGAGCTTACTTAAAGCTGACCGTCTGATAATGTCGCTTGTACTAGAAAATACTAGTTTATGGTTTTGGAATTGATTGCTTCTTTGCTTAAGGGAACGTAGAAGGGAGGGTTGCCCGGAATTTATGACAAAGATTATGGGTTTGAAAGGGGACGTGGGGGAACCGCAAAAACTGTGACAACATTTGAGAATGATCCCTGACTCCATTCTCGCAAGTACCTATTACTTATTCATTCCTCATTCCATAAATGCAGTCTCACACCCACACTTTGTTCATTTGTTGTAAGTGCTTACAGCGTACACACACTAACACATACATACATCATGAATGTGAATGGAAGAGAGACAGGAGAGCGAAAGACTTTAAGAAAGATTTTTTGGGAAATCGTGAGGCAAGCATTAGGCGATTAGGTACCGTACACAAGTATAGATACTTTCTTTGAAGGGAAGAAAACACATGTATGGTCGGTGGCCTGTAGTAGGACCCATGTTGGCTTCAAGTAAATCTCTATGTAGTCGAGTGTATTTTATGCCGTAGTTGAAGATGAAATCCTTCGGAGTGAAACAGAAGAGTGCCGAAGGACTTTTTCAGCATCTCCCTTTTCTCTTCCTCACATGTGTATACCTTCTCACTTTCTTGGAGGAGAGAATCCATGGGGATGAAGAGAGACCGTGTATGTATGCACATCTGAGTATAGATGAAAGAGAAGAGATGTGTGCGGAGATAAACTGAAAGGGAAACAAACTTTGTATGAATGCTTGCCTTTATAGAAGTTTATCTCAAGTTCAGTTTCTTATTTTTTGTAGTCCTCTCAAGACTCATGTCAGTCTTGTGTACAGTAACGTGCTCCAGAATAGAGCTTCAAAGCTTCGTTGACAGAAATGTGGGAAGCCTTGCTAAACCTCCCACACAAGTGACTACACTGGCTGACTATATACACGGAGGAAAGAAAATAATCTGAGATTTTCCAGCGTAATTATAATTCTCTGTATTATTATTAAACGATTTCTGAAAGAAGAAGACGTGTGGCGAAACTTGTCATACAGACAGTGGTCCTACATAATTAAGTGTAGGCTTATAGGCTGAGGGAACTCAACGGAAATGTGTGTGTCAGAGCCCTGATAAGGACAACCAGAATTTGGTCTCTCAAATCTAGTCGCATGTTTTAAACTACCCAAAAAATACATATAAATATATCCAAACTCATTCAATGCTCCTGCTCCGACAAGTACATCATTTCTTTGCCCTCTGAATCACTGGCCAGCAGTGGAATGAAATTACTGATAACTCATTGACTAATGCTCTTTTGCACATTTTTACGTTTTTCTTTGATTAACGCCAAGCAAAAATTCAACAAGTGGTTGAAGTGTGCTACACCGTTCACAAATTGAGATAGGCCTGTGAAGGAGCCAGTCAGTGACACCAGTAGTTTTTAATCATGTCATTACTATTATGAACGGCAGAATAGAATAGGGAAGAGGGGATTAGTGCGGGAAATCGGTGTAGGTGTTAAGTTACTTACAAATCAAATTTAGTTTTTTTCTTGTCTTATTCCATACCCTAGTAATAATAGCGAATAGGAAAAAAATGAGTTCTTTCAAGCTTCTATTTTTGACGACCTTTATTCAATTGTGGACCAGATCCGTGTTAGTGACAGGTCAAGCATTTGACGTCCATTATTCCAAATGCTACGACGATGACGGGAAGCCTCAAGTGGGTGTATTTCTTTCTTTCATTTTTGTATATATACTAGATTGCATTTCGTGGAAATTCGCTATTAATTCATCCGTCCACATTTGGGCGAGTTCGGCGGAAGCCACAATGGGGTGGTGTGTCCTAATTTCCAATGTCATTAATGCAGAGGTGCGTCCCAGAGTTTGTTAACGCTGCCTTCAACGTTGAGGTGGAAGTGACGAACACGTGCGGAATCAACGAAACTCTTGGCGGTGAATACTGCATTCAGTCCGGAGCTCTGGGTCTCAAAAGAGCTTGTGACAAATGCGATTACTTCGACCCGGCCAGAAGACATCCCGCAGCGTACCTCACGGATTTCAACAATAATGAAAATGAGACCTGGTGGCAGTCCGAAACGATGTTGGAGGGCGTCACAAATCAACCCGTGAATTTGACGCTGAGGTTGAGAAAGGCTTTTGATATCACCTACATCCGGCTGAAATTCCACTCACCACGACCCGAGAGCTTCGCCATTTATAAGCGGACCTCCGAGGATGGCGAATGGGTTCCATACCAGTACTACAGCGCAACTTGCAGAGACTTCTACCAGCTTCCGGATGTTAATTACATTTTGGGCGGGGATGAGACCAGAGCGCTTTGCACCTCCGAATTTTCAGACATTTCTCCTCTGACGGGCGGTAACGTGGCTTTCTCCACTCTGGAGGGCCGGCCATCAGCCTACAACTTTGAGAACTCCAAAGAATTGCAAGAATGGGTCACGGCTAATGATATTAGGATCACTTTGGACCGTCTCAATACTTTTGGTGATGAAGTGTTCGGAGATGAAAAGGTGTTGAGGTCCTACTTCTACGCCATCACTGACTTTGCTGTCGGTGGGAGGTGAGTAGCTGCTTTCGGAATTATTCCTAATTATTCCTGCAGGGTCCGTGTACTATAGACAATTATACTCCCATTTCAATCCCTTGTTTTCGAGCTTACAAAATATAAATGGAGCTTAAGCATTAACAAATCAGCAGGTTAGTCATTAGACTATACATTCATACTAATCGGTCAATTAAAATCTGGAATATATTTTTCTGTAAGAAACAATTGCATTCATGCATGAATAGCAGTGCATGAATGGTATTTTGTAGTGTTGTTCCACACTAAAATAGCGAGTGACGAAACGATAACTGACTAGAATTAAAATTTAAAATCTCTTGCCTCCGTGCGATGCCAGAGTGCGCTAAAGTTTTACCTATGCCTGCGGTAAGCTATCTCGAAAATTTCTATTGATCTAAATCTTTAACGACAGTCATTCCACTTCTCTATATACACAAAATTTAATATAAATTAAGTATTTACCGCAGATAGGCAAGGTCAAATACCTTTAGTAGCACAGTTGACGAGATTAAAAAAAATACTTGGGAGCATGAGTAGATGGTTTTTACAGTTTTAGTAAGGATACGCGTAAAGCAAACAGGGATTCGCTCACATTTCTTTTACTAAGTTGTATAAATGAAATCTATTACCTAAATACGCTATGCGTGTAGTGAAAGCAATTCGCAATAGCTCATGTACTTACATATGCGCATATTTTGTATAAGATTCTTTGCTTGGGAGAATAGCTCCATGTCACATGTTCGCAAACGGGGGATTGTGAGACAAATCCCGTTTGCTGGTTTGTATGTAGTTCTGCAGCCTTGCAAAAACACTATCATATTAGTATGTATCCACAGACGTAGTTAAGTAAACTATGATAATTCCGTTGTCATCAAACATCTCTATTAGATATGTCTAAAGAGAATACTGAAATATTAAATTAAGATGGTGACGGGAGACAACGATGGGAATTAATGGTGTGCATTTCGGTACATTTATTTGTAGGTATATATATATAGGTATGTATACCTAGGTACATGTATTGCAGTCGTGAAATTTGCTTTTCAGATGCAAATGCAACGGTCATGCCAGCGAATGCATCATGAGTACCAGCGAAACGAGCGCCCCTCGCCTAGTCTGTCGGTGCGAGCACAACACGGGTGGGCCCGATTGTGGGGAATGTCTTCCGGAGTACAACGATTTGCCTTGGAGTAGAGCAACTTCCACGGATGCCCACGAGTGCAGACGTAAGTCAGCTGGAAGGAAAGGGTAAACCCATGGAATAAATGCCAACAATACAATTTTGGATGTTTTGTGGAGCAGGCTGCAACTGTAATGACTTTTCAAAACGATGCTTCTTCGACCAAAAGCTGTACCAGGCTACAGGTCACGGAGGTCACTGCATTGACTGCGCAGGAAATCGGGATGGACCCAACTGCGAGCGTTGTAAAACTAACTTTTACCAACGGAGTGACAAATATTGTATCCCCTGTCACTGTAATGAAATAGGTATGAAAAATAGTATCATAATGACAGTAATAATTTAGTTTACTAAATTAATACTGTCATGCAACAATACTAAATCGTATTATAGTAGCTTAAAAATGTTTGCTGCTCTCATTTAAGGATCAAGAAATCTACAGTGCAATACGGAAGGGAAATGTCAATGCAAACCTGGTGTTACCGGAGACAAGTGTGATCGCTGCCTACCGAATTATTACGACTTTGGAGTTCAGGGATGTAAGCCCTGCTCCTGCAGCGTGGCTGGCAGTCTGAATAATGAGCCTGAGTGTGATGTAAATTCGGGCATATGCCGTTGCAAGGAAAATGTTGAAGGGCAACAATGTGACAAGTGCAAGCCTGGCTTTTTCAATATCGATGTTAACAATGATTTTGGCTGTACCCCTTGCTTCTGCTTTGGTCACTCTGCCGTATGCAGTTCGGCGCCAGGTTATGGACAGTGTAAGATTTAACAAATTGACACATTCATCTACTTATCACTCTGTCCATTTTTATGAAGGACTGCCTCAATTACATTGGTAACGTGAAGTTTACAAATGAGAGAAATGCTTTTAAAAATGCTTTTAAAAACAGTACTCCTGGAAAGTGCATTTGAACGTCAAGCGGAACGTTGGAATGCAGAAGAAGTCTACAACCGTGGCCAGGTACCGGTGCAGTACAAAGCTGGGACCGAGAATATTGCTGTTGTAGCACCCGGCCGTGAATGGGTGTATTTTATTGCACCAGGTAGATTCGTGGAATATCATCTACAATTCATCCTCGTCGTGTGGTTATTTTGTATTTACTTTGTCATTTTAGACAAGTTCTTGGGATCTCAAAAGGAAAGCTACAATCAAGAGTTGAATTTCACCCTACGAATTGGAGAGCATAGCCCAAAATCATCCGTGGATGATATTATTCTGGAAGGTGCAGGACTGCGCGTCTCCCGGCCAATATGGGGGGGTAACAGAAATACTTTGCCTTCCGTGGAAGCTCAAGAATACAGTTTTCGATTGCATGAGCACGTGGATTTCGGTTGGAATCCCAAACTGACAGCCAGGGAGTTCATGAGCATTTTGGCTAACCTGACGGCAATCAAAATCCGTGGAACGTACACCCCTAAAGGTTATTATTAAGATTGTTCAAACTTAACCCCATAGCTTTTCAAAATTAAGTGGAAATGCTCAAAGAAACACGGCTATTGTTAGGCATTGGTTTCCTGGATAATGTCAAGCTTGCGACAGCCAGACGGGGGGCTGGAGGACCCCCTGCTTCATGGGTAGAGTCTTGCTCTTGCCCAGAAGGTTACATTGACCAGTATTGTCAGTCCTGCGCCCCGCGGTATACTCATGAACCGAAGAATGGTGGGCCCTTTGCCCGTTGCGTCCCGTGTACTTGTAACGGTCATGCCGACATCTGCGATCCAGATTCTGGCCAATGCATTTGTAAGCCTCAAACACATACTGCTGGTGATAACTGCGAACGTTGTGCCAGAGGCTACTACGGAAATGCTCTTGCCGGGACTGGTGAAGATTGCAAACCGTGCCCTTGCCCAAACAAGGGTGCCTGCATTCAGCTCCAGGACAACACTATTGTTTGTCTTGAGTGTCCCACTGGTTACGCTGGACCACAGTGCGAATTTTGTGGAGATGGCTACTTTGGCGATCCGTCTGGTCAGTTGGGAGAGCCCACTGAATGTCAGCCATGTGAGTGCAATGATAACATTGACCCTAATGCCGTGGGCAATTGCAATAGAACCACTGGAGAATGTCTTAAATGTATCTTCAATAGCGGTGGTTCTCGGTAAGGAAATTAGGATTCTACTGCTTCCGCTTCTATCCATATTCGTTGCAGCTATTCAAGCATTATTGAGACTTTCCTTGGAGGATATGCAAAGCATTTCTGATATTTTAGGTGCGACAAGTGCTTACCTGGATTTTACGGCGATGCCTTAGCACTTCCTAAGGGTGACTGTAAGCACTGCGAATGCAACTACCTGGGAACGGTCCCCACTCCCGACAATACCTTCGTGTGCCTCTTGCTGACTGGACAGTGTCCGTGTAAAGACAATGTCTTCGGTCGCCAGTGTGATACGTGCGAAGAAGGATTCTATGATTTGGCCAGTGGTGAAGGGTGTAAGGAGTGCATGTGTGACCCCGTGGGCTCTGTAAACGCTACTTGTAATGTTCGGAGTGGACAGTGTCACTGTCGACCTGGAGTTGTCGGACTTCGGTAAGAGCTCACCAACTGATAAAGCCTTAATGTACCATGAAATTAAGGGTTGAATGTTCTTCTATTTTAGATGTACTGAGTGTGCCCCCAACCACTACGGCTTTTCCTTGGACGGCTGTAAACCATGCGAATGTGACTCTATTGGATCCCTGTCTTTACAATGCGGTCCTAATGGACAATGTCCGGTAATTTTTTCCCCGTTATCTTTCCACGGTCAACATCCTTGACACATGTACACGCAATACTTGGACTCTGTTTCAACGCGCATTTAATAACTTGTAGTGCCGAGAAAATGTGGAGGGACGTGCTTGCAACCGATGTAAGGAGAACAAATACAATCGTCAAGCAGGCTGCGTTGATTGTGATGCTTGCTACAACCTCGTACAAGATGCTGTTAATCAGCAGCGAGGGAAGTTGCAGGAAATGGAAAAACTTTTAGAGGAAATTGCCACCACTCCCACCGTCATCAATGACTCGGACTTTGTAACCAAACTGGAGGAAGTGGAGAGCCGTATAAATGACCTCTGGACTAATGCCAAGCAGGCCACTGGCGGGGATGACAAGAGTTTGCTGGATCAAATCAACGAGCTCAAGGACAAAGTCAAGGCCCTGGATAGCACGTCCAAACAAATTAGGTGATTGGAGGACTTTCTCTTCATTTAAAAGCTTCTAATTGAACTTTTGTTGAACAAAATGTTTGTTACTTTTCTGGGCAAATAAGAAAAGATGTTACATTTTATGTTAAAGGGTAACCCTGGAACAATGTGGAGTGTATGCGGAAGAAGCGTCCAACAACCTTACCGTCTCCAATGATTCCATAGAAAGAGCTCAGGAAGCCCTCAGAAACGCCCAGCGGTTCCTGGACAGCGACGGAAAGGAAGCGCTGGAGCGAGCACAGGAGCGCTCAAGGGAATACGGACAGCAGAGCAATCTAATGAGTGAAATGGCCCGACAAGCAAGGCAATTAGCTGAAGAACATGAAAATGAAGCACAGAAAATTGAGGACATTGCCCAAAAAGCTCTGAACGTCTCCACGGAAGCCCACGAGTTGGCCTCCAATGCGTACATTACTCAAAGAAATGCTTCGGATGAGTCTCGTCAGCTTCGGATTTCTCTGCAACAGCTGCAGGAAGAAGCCAAATCCACAGAGCAAAGGGCCCGGGCAGCCCTCAAGAAAGCTAAGGATGCACACAATAATACTCTCACACTCTACAAGAATGCACATTCCGTCACTCTTCCACAAATCGACTTGGATCGGGTGCGAGATGATGCTAACCGAGCAAAATCGGAAGCAGAGAATTTGGGGAAGCAACTGGACGAAATTATGCAAGGGAAGGAGCAGCTGTTAAGGGAAGCAGAGATTGAAGCAGTCGAAGCCAAAAGCTTGGTGGAGAATGCCCAGCGCCAACAACAACAGGCGGATGAGCTCGTCACAGATTTGGATAAGGCCAAGGCTTCCGCTGAAGAGGCTAGAAACCAATCGGAAAATACATTTAAGGAAGCACAAACGATCTATGATACGCTGCAAGGTAACGTTAGGTCTTAATTTATATTTAAGAACGTAATGCTTTATCCGGACTGACTGACACATATGAACAATAATTCTATTGGTTAATATGAACAGATTTCCACCGAAATGTGGAAGAAAGCAAACAAAACGCGGAAGAAGCACGGACTAGAATCCCACAAATTTCTCAGAGTATTGTAAAGGCGCAGGAAACAAGTTACTCCAACGCTAGAGCTTTGGACGGGGCGAAACAAGCAGCTTCCAAGGCGCTTCAAGACGCAGATGAGGCAAAGTCCATTGCTGACAGAGCATCAGAGGTAATTGTTTTTCATTTTTCGAAGTTGAGTGAAAATATCGAGGGTTGGTCTCAGACTTACCAGTATTATACGCAAATATATTCTCCTCGCAGGAAGCGGACGACATCAGGAATGAATGTGAGCAAACGAAGGATCAAGCGAGTAAGTTGCGAGATGAAACCAATCAATTAGCGACCAGAGCAGCGGACATTTCTGGACGGCTGACACAATCTGAGCAGAAATTGGCTGATGAAGAAGGGCAAATCCGTCGAGCTTTGGAGAAAGCATCGGAGTCCAAAACGAAATCCAGGGAAGCTTACAATACCGTGGAGAAAGCGCTGGAAGATGTACGCGGCATATCCCTAGCCCTGAGTAACTTGGATCAAATTAGTAAGTGATATCATGGCTTGATTTTGCTTGGATGCATGAAACAGGCTAAAATAAAAATGAGATTCAGAAAGGAAACAAGTAGATTCTGAATTCTGATTTTGTCCTTCGTGGGATTTTTGCAGATGAGGATGGGTTGGACAGTCTAGAACGAAAGATTGACGCGATCAAGAGGGAAGTGCAAGGCTCCGGGATTTACGAGAAGGTGGAAGCTCTGAGAGCGGCCAGAAATAAGCAAGCTTTGTGGATTAAAAATTACGAGGATGAGCTTGAAGCTCTGAGGAAAGAAGTCGAGAATGTGGCCGAGATCAGGAATACTCTCCCTCCGGACACCAAATGTTGGAAGCGAACTCGCTTGGAACCCTAAATCATTTCGTAGTCAATTTACACACAGATTTATTGTAATATTCACAATTTTAGTACTTTTGGAGTTTACCATGATAGAAAGATCTCTTGATCACATTTGGTTTGTATCCTTGTAAAAAATAGTTTCATAAAAAATGTCGTGCCAACGTGAGTGCCGAAAGAGAAATAAAAAATTCACAAATTGCCACGAGAAAACACGGACTGGAGAAAGTCAGACAATTCCGACTTTCTCCTCTCACTAGTGAAAACAAGTCGTGAATGTCAACGAAATCTCGACGAAAATAGGCCCAAAGCCTTGATTACACTGCCATGAATGCTGTGTTTTCCGCCATTAGTCAATCTATATACTAATATAATACATAAAATATTTCTTTTGTAAAATGTTTCAAACATACGTAGAATCTTGTTTTAGTCTGATAGAAACTTTCAAGTTCAAATTTTTTGACGTGGTTTTTGATTAACAAAAAAAATAAAATAATGACAATCACTTCTTGTACGTAAACCAGACCAATAATTTGCCAACATGATTTCTTTCTTTAAAATAGGGAAAGATATTTGAGGAAAATATACAGTTACCGGTTATTTTTTTGGATGCTCTGATTCCTATGCATACTAAAATACTTTAATTTTAACCTTTCTTTGTCTTTTGGAAGTAGATAGCCTGTGCTGCTGCTAAATGCTACAGAGAATAATGTATATACTCAGGATGCAGCAAATTTTACTTAATCTTACATTTACTTACTTAAGAATGTAGTGTGGTGTGACACTGAAATTATCGTGCAATTTAATAAAAAACTTTTTATACCAAAAGCGTTCCCGCATTACGAATTCCTATATCACGGATGGCATATAAATAATTGTGGTTACAGAACGAGACGCAACCCGTCAAGTTTGCGTGGATCATTGGAGGGGTACGTTTGTCGATAAATGGCATCACTTTGGAGGGTTCTCCAGTATGCTCCTTGGAAGAATTCCCCGTTTATCCCCGCATACAAATATACTTAAAGACTAAAATCGGAGGCTTTCTTTCAAGGAGCATCCCTCAGGGAGGGATCCAAACGCTGCAATATCGGACATAAAAGAACTCCTCCCGACGGCATTCCTCCCAGTTTGCGTGTAAGCACTAAAGGTAGTTTACAATGCTGCCGCATTTCGAGCTTCTGGCTTTCAGAATTGGTATTTTGTCCAGAACCTCAAAATGTTCCTAGTTGAGCCCGTTATTTCGTCCTATATAATTCTTCCTCCGCTCAAACGGCTTCTATAGTTTCTACTCACTCAATTTGCAAAATCTACCAAGTAAAAGAGTTGATTCATAATATCACAATTAAAGTTTCAGTTGAAATAAAATTGTATCCGTCATTAAACTCGGTAAAAGAGTGTTAAATAATAAATTTCTGTACCACACGTTTTTCTATCCACTTTCGCGGAATATTCCAAGTCAGACAGGTGGACAGCATACTAATTTGTCGGACAGGCGGACATGTCAAATTAGTGTGTGTCCGCCTGTCCGGCAAAATAGTTACAATAATAAGTTGGTCCGCGTCGTCCGCCAAATTAGTGAGGCATTTACGCCGCCGTTCACAGGAAACAGAACCGTGCTTTTTTTTGCTTAAGCTGATATGATTTTGATGAAATTATGATGCCTGGCGAATTTAGGCAAATTTTTTGGTAATAAATAAAAATAATTATTGTTCGTTTACATTTAAGTAAGTATAATATGTATCATTTATATTTATTAATGTCCCATAAATACAGGTTGTATAGAGCGCGGAATAGGCTTGCGTTTGTGTGTGCCACGTTGAATCTTTTTTTTTTTGCTCCGCAGTCATAAGAATCTCTTGTCCTTTGCTCATTAGAACATTTTACACTTTATTACACTGATTGATGTTATTCATTCGGTCCGGTCTTCGACCGTAAGAATAGGAATTTGCCGGTGCAATAATGTTTTCGTTGTAGTTTAGTGTTAGTTCAATCATTGTCAGCGAACAGACGAACAATTATCCAAGCCGCATTTCAATTAGCAGGTATAGGATTTCCAAGTAAGTAAATACCACTACTCACAGCTTGTAAATCATATTTCGGAAAGCATAATATTTTTTAACTGTGACATATATACAATACAAACATGTTGTAGCATGTATCTGTTGTACATGTATTTTTATGTATGTCCTCGAACGACTTCAATCATACAATCATACTAAATAGCAGTTTGTGTAATCCAGAATTCTATGATGGTTCCTGGACCGGAACGGTCACCAAATTTGGTGTCGGATGGAGAACAGCTGATTCAGTTGGTGGAGAAGCTATCAACTTTGCGAATCCTTTCAGACAAGGTAAAACTAGTAACCTTTTATAGTGTAGACACTATCACATGCCTTATTGCTTAATTGCTTCTCGACTTGTTTACATCAAAAACTGTTCTATTGTGGATGTGCCGCTTCTTCCCTTACCTTTCCGTGCGTGCTAATGTGGTTTTATAACAAAAAAATGTTAGATGTAAGCAAATTGTACCTACTATAGGTATATGTTGTAAGCTATTTTCGGTACCAGTAACGTATAACTCGCTATCGGTATATTGATGTGCAGATCGTATAAATGTGTTTGTGTTGAGGATGCTGTGTGTCAGCAGTTGGAATCATGAGAAATCCAATACACAAGACGTGATTTGTTGGTTGCAGGATGCCGTACAGGCGCTTCAGTGCTTGTCAAAATTATCCTCGGAGTCTAAAATGTACTTGATTCCGACAGAGCGAAAAACACACGAACTGGATTTGCTGGAAGTCATTGAGCAAGAACAACTTGCCAAGTATTTGTGTATAACAGAAATTAATTTGCATTTCAATTATATGGATTTATACATCGCCATGTTATTTCAATTTCTGCAGCTGCAGAGACTTTTTGGGACATTTCTACAATGCAAAACAAAGGGTTACTGTGCTACACAAAAACCTTACTGTTCTTAATGAAGTTTGCGGAACAATGGTGGAAAACCTTTCAGCTAGCAAACAAAATTCTAGAAACCTGATTGACGAAATTGCAAAATTGGAGGCCGAAAGAAAAAAACTTTACAGGGAAAGAGACTTGGCCGTAGCATATTTAAATTCATTTCAGTTAAAAGGTGATGACCTAAAAGTATTGCGTAGTACAGACAGCTCTGCAGATCTTCTTCCGGAGGAATTTTTTAATGTATGTATAAACATGTTTTACAATATTATAATTATTGGTTGTTTCCTGGCAGTGTGCAGCCAGTTCTTGATGCTTAAATTTGAACTTTTTCAGGTATTCGATAACATTCAAAGAATTCAGTCAAATGTGCAAATACTTCTTAAAATTGGCCACCAAACAACGGCTGTAGAAATCATGGATCAAATGTGTTTGCTGCAGGTATAAAAAAGTTATCCTAATAGTTTATGTTATATTCACATATTATGTGTACTTTTGCCGCTGTACATGGATCATACATCTTACAAATGAAATTAATTTCTGATTACTTGCATTTCTCTAAATTATTTAATGTATAAACCCAGGAAACGGCTCTAGAAAAAATCTACAGGTGGGCTCAGAATCATTGTAAGGGAATTGAAAATCCAGAATTGGCCATTGTTTTGAGTAAATCCTTGTCGTATTTGCAGATCAGACCAATGCTTTTGAAGTAAGTCAAACAAGTGTTTCAATGTTTCAATTACATTTTCCGTTGAAATGGCAGAACTGTACAAAAGAAGAAAATTGAATTGATACCGTAATGTTAGGTACGTTTTGGATGAGTACTGTACCCACCGACGTTCTCTGGTCGTGCGAAGTTTTATTGATGCACTCACAGGGGTTGGAAACATTAAAGGAATTGAACTCATTGGCAAGTTTTAGAGCGAGAAAAATCAGTAATTTACCTTGCTGATTTCTCGGTTAAGACGTTTGAGAGATTTTGTTTGGTTAGAACATCGAACTAAGAGATTATATGTATAATGTATACTCGCAGGCAGTATGGATCCAACCCGATACGTAGGTGATATGCTTGCGTGGATTCACCAGAGTATTCCCAATGAGAAAGAAAATTTAACCGTGCTCCTGCATTCATGTGATAAACTAGGTGAGGTACCAGCATGATTAATGATTACTGTCGGCGTGTGTTGGTATTTTCTTCACATTCTTGTTTTTTTTGTTTGGTACAAAGATGTGAATGAAAGAATTAGTTCCTCACTGGCCACCATAATTGATGGAGTTTGTCGACCACTTAATGTACGAATGGAACAAACGTTGCTGTCAGGATTGGACTGCGTGATGATGAACAAACTTGACCTTCGTATCCTTTATTACGTTAACCTGATTGAAGAGGTGATTTTTTCAGTTTTTATCCAGAACTAATGCAAATGTGTTGCAAGTTTCAAAGTCAATAAAAAACATGTTTAATTAGGTTCTTCCCGGAAGTCAACTTCTTATTACCTTGCGTGAATTGAATACCCTTTGTCACCAGACATTCTTCAACCAACTAAAGGCGCAAGTAAGTAAATACAGATTTAGTGTATATGCCTACAAAGGTTCTACTAATAACTGATACATACCCAATTTCCAACTTGTTGCCTTTCATTTACCTTATAATATGTATATCTGCTTGGAGTATACTAAATAATGTATTCATCAGAGATTGCTCGAAACAACTTTTCGTTGACCTTTCACGATGCATGCAATAAATGGATTTTCGTACTTGTGACATTAAAGGTTGCTGGAGAACTCTCCGAATATCGTCCACCGGGTCCTGATTTAACACCACCAACTTTGATTACTACGTTAGTAACCATGTTGGAACAGCTATTGCAAGAATCAAATAGTTCCGCTGAGCATACACAAACTGTTATGCAAGCTGCGATAACTCCGCTAGTCTCACAAATCAATAATGTTGCTAACCGACTCGGATCCCCAGACATGGGAGTGTACACTTGTAACTGCCTTAACCCGGTTTGTCAATTTTTGGACAAACATCCGCATACAGGGACGATGTCCAAAATCTTAAAAGGTCAGATAGAAATCCAAATAGATAGATTATCATCGGAGCAAAGCAGTTGGCTGGTCGCGCAGCTTGGAATCGGTCATATTTATACAATTCTACACGAAAAAATTGAGGACCCGCTGTCTACTGTCCCGGGAATGGACCCTGCTTCACTACAAATTTTTATGGTAATGTGTTAAATATTCGTTATTACTAATTACTGTTGTAGGCAATAGCATATTATGTGTTATTAAATCCTGTTTAAATGCAATCGAGCCCATATTATTTATACAAATATTGTTACACCATTTGTGTTATTTTAAAATGTTTTTGTGTATTATTTCCAACAGAATAAATTGGACACCTTAATAGTCAATCCGGATACGGTTCTTCTGCCTCAAATCACCAATATTTCCGATTTTGATACCAAGAAGCAAGTTCAGAAACGAAGCTTTCGAATTTTGACTGTCATATATCAAAAGCTGTTTGACGCCGTTTCAGACGAACGAAACAACTATGCACCCAATTTACTGAGTTTGACGCCAGAACGGTTAGAAGAGGCACTGGGTGATGCTTAACGTTGTCACAGAAAGTGTTTTTACTTATTTTGTGTTAAAATGATTTTATATCCTCGCAGCCTGCAAATGAACTTGTATACAATTAGATCACCTTCTTGGGGTAAATAAAATAAAGCGTGGACACATTTGATACGCATGCGTGTTCAACATTCTAATTTCATTCATTTAACACCGTACAAGTTCCATTTGATGAGAGGACGGGTATCAATTAGTAAGTAATGGGGCAAGATCAGAAAGCCTTTGCACTCAAAATTCCGGTTTGATGTTAAGAACGAAAACGGTGATCATATTGGTTCGACCGCCCACAACGTGTTCAGTCTTCTTTACAGAGTTACTACAAGTTTTTAAACGATTATTATTTGTTATGATTCTCTTGTGCCTTTGCCGTTAGTAGGGTTTCCAGATTCGAAATTCCAGAAATCAGTAGCTACATTCTTTACATATGAGGTGGCCGCTTAATTATTCCATATATACATATATTGTGTTACCATGAAGAAAAAATATGTTAGTGCCGTTAGTCGTTACCCAAATTTATTTTGCTGAATATTATATTTACGTCGTACAAGGATTAATAATCCCTATAAACCAGATTAAAAGACTGGATTTTTAATCAGGGATTCATCCATCTCTGACTGTTCTAATTTTAAATGTGTTCTTGTATTTGCATGTCATGAAACCAAGTAACAACAATTGGATCAGTATATATTTATTTACCTATACTTTACTAAAAAAAAGTTAATAAATGAAAACGTAAGATTTTAGATACAGCTTCTCCCTCGCTTTTGTTTGATTTGCTTTGGAGATTGTTAAAAAAAGGGTTTCTCTATGGTTGTTGGGTGCAGTAGTGAAGTGGTGGTTCCCCTAGATGGTAATCGTTCCCTTCACTTATATTGGGACGACGTCAAATTTTGGTAGATCTCATCTATTCATATATAATATATATACACGGACAAAGAAATGGTCCCAAGTACCAAAAGCGATAGACAGCTGAAATTGTATCCGAAGGTGAGTCGTATGGCAGTACTAAAAGCCAAAATTTTTTAGCTGCTACATTTTTGTTGTTCTCGAGATATTGAGCAAAACTTATGATTTTCATACTATGCAGGTATATACGTTCGTGATGCAGATACAGGTGCGAATAGTGTTTTCAAACTGTCACAAAACTAACTGTTGGCGAGGGCAGTCCCAACACAAAACACTATCTTGATTTTAGCTGCTTAATCAATATCTCGAATTTATTTTAGCTGTACTTTAATACGAAAAACTAAATTGCTAAAAAATATTGTTACTTTTCTCATTTCGAGCTACTTTAGTCGTACGGTTCAATACGTGCTTGCCAGAGATGGGAGATTACCAGGTTATGGATTATCCATTACGATTATTGATTACTTTACGGCGTAAGAAATCAAATATGGATTACACATTACCACCATGAAACTCGCTTTAATTAATTACTGGGGACTGATTACTCCGGTAAAATTCATATGCCCGGATTACCGATTACCCAACCCTTAGTAGATAGTAATTAAATCCTGGGTAATGATTATACTTGAAACAACATTGACCTATACAGTGGACTCTCTCTACAACTACTCTCCTTATAAAAACTTTTTTCTACAACAACTTCATTTTTCAATCCTCTGTATATTGATATATTTATGATAAAAGGGTTAAAAGTACCCAGAAGATCAATTTGTGACCAGAGCAAAAAGGAAATAGG
>JAQGBT010001033.1:0-37181 GCA_034698585.1 Disparrhopalites patrizii | reverse complement strand
ATTGGACTTGATTACTTTATGCACAGAGGCAGAATGGAGATGATCACTTCCTGAATTAGCGTTCGCTGGAGATAGTCCGATACGTTTCTTCGCCGACGATATGTATGTATAAATATGAATACAAATAAAGTAAAAAGGATCGTTGGATAAGACCGAGAAAAAGGGTGTCACCAGCGATGGTGGGCGGGGCCAAAGGGATTTATCATTTATCCCCAGTTGAACCTTGGCTGTCGGAGAGAAAGTACCGAAAATTTCACTTTCAGACAATAATCCATGTGGGAAAGAACGCTTATTGTTTTGCTAGTGTCATTTTTTTTTTTATTCCCTGCAAAAATGAATTATGCCAGCTTGTATTACAAAAATACATTTTTTGAAAGTATTCGAAAAGTATTTGAATACGTATTCATATGTCTGAATATTTGAATAAAATTGTATTGGAATTAGAATTCATTATAACAAGTCTCTTTATAACAGAATTTCTCTATAACAATATTATTTTTTCTGTCCTTCGTACATATAAGGTACATATTTGATGCTCTGTATAACAACTTTTCCCTGTAACAGCATTTGTCGGCATTCCCTTCAGTGTTGTTATTCCGAGAATCCACTAATGTAAGCATCAATCATTTTCTATCCACGTAAAAATTGTACCGACAATGCCAAAGCCTTTTTAAATACTTTGGTGGACCTTTTTCTATAGCTCCTTTAGTCTCAATTTCTGTATTTCCGAAACTGGTTCTAATTGCTAACGTTTACAGAGGCAAATTGTGTATCCTCGATGGCTAATGGCTATTGTTTACTCACTTGCAAGGAGTTAGCTCTAATTGTTATACGTGTATTTAGATTGTAAGAGTCACATTCTCACCGTTTACAGCAATTAGAATTACAGTTATTGTGTACCTTATTAATGAATTTCTATGGCTATTATATACATATATCATTACAATCTTTTGCATTTTACTCTCCTGTACATGATGTATGACTTTGAATGTTTAACCTGAACACAACATGGGAGAAATTCACGTCACTGATCGGGTCAGGCACGAGTTCATGAAAAATGCAGAGAATCCATACGACAGAGTCATTACAACAGACATTTTGAGTACTATTTCTGAATAGTTTATACAACAATTACAAACTCCTCACACACAACTCGATTACAAATCTGGCCGTTTCTTGTGTATTTTGTGTCTCGATATAACATATATGCTCACCACCAAGACGAAATGCCAGACTGAAAAGACACACAGTAACATGGGTAAACAAGAAGAATTGATGGCTCTAAATCCACCAAATTTTTCCTTCAGCTCCTTCCGTGCATCATGTAATTTGCCACGTTTCACGCATTATGCCAGAATTGTGATTCAAGAAATCAAATCCATTAATTTTCCCCTGTCAATTTTGTACTTCGAAGCGAAACCACAGCCAAAAAAATGTGCAACGACCCTCACGAAGAACGACCTCATTCTCCATTTGTTTCAGCTGGAACTCCTCTGTCGCTTGGGGATTATCCCGTACACATTCCACAAAATGTCCAGGACACTAAACCCTCTAATTGGGAAGGACTTAATGAACTGGAAAATCCGGAGTTGTTTTATTCTGTGCAAACTTGCCCTCTCATTTTGTACCTTCCTTTTTGCGGTCATCTTCGACCTGGAGGCCCGAGCCGGGATGTTGCCAATGACCTTCCATGGGATTTTGGCCGCGGCCTGCGTCTATGACTTGTACGTGATACCCGAAAGCCTCATCAATCACCGGCTGGAGACGGCGCTCATGCTCAATGGATTGTACCACTGCAAACCGGAAGGACAATCTTGGGCTCGGGGATCCTGGCTGGAATTACTGGAGCATTTAAAGGGACTTTCCCCCGCGGAACTTGTCCTTGTCACTTTGCCCGTGATTTCCTGGACGACCTTTTGTGTCATTCCCGCCGTACTGTTCGTTCTCATGGGACGGGAGAGCGGCTGCATATTTTATTTGGTCCCGAAGGTCTGGAAGAATGGACTGGTGCTCCTCATTTGCTTGGTCATTGAGTGGATGGCCATGCTTTTTATTGTTGGTTGCAACACCGTGTCCGTATTTCCGGCCTTGTCCAGCGTCCAGCATTTTCTCAAGGAAGTGGTGGAACCGTTGATGGGAGGGATTTCAAGGTCTATAAAATATTTTTTACTAGCTTGGAAAACTAAATAATAATAGTAGGCTTTTATTGACCTAGGCCTACGCCTCTTCAACAAGTTTATGACAATTGATCATTTTGGTTTAGATTTTGTTTGATTGTAAAATTAGTTTTAAATTTTGTAAGAACAAAGTATATGTACGTATTTCCCGTATAACGATTTCCAGTTTTAAAATACTAGTGACCTTTCTAGCAAGGCAGAGCATTCGAAAAATTATGAATTCAAATTCGAATTAAAATACATGTTTTTTCCTAATTATGAATACAAATTTAAATTTCGGATGTCTAAAACATCAATTCTAATTCCAACACAATTTTATTCAAATACTCAGACATATGAATACATATTCTAATATACTTTTCGAATACTTTTAAAAATGTATTTGTAATGCAATCTGGGATAATTTGTAGCTTAAAATAAACGCAAAATCAATACACAAAATTATAAATTGACTCCGCAAATCTGATTTTGCAAAAATCCATGCTTTTACGGACGAAGCAGTTTTATTACTGCAAATTAAAAAAATCTTCGTTACAATACCTTGATTTTGCAAAAAAAACTTGCCCGAAGGCGGGAATTAGCAACATAGTGAAGGAATTTTCGAATACCAATAATGTATCGGAATCCAAATGTTAACTTTTGAATACGAATTTGAATTTCGAATGTATTTGCAATTACAAATTCTAATTAAAATATTTTTCTGACAGTAGCATGGATACAAGTTCCGATTAAAATACAGAAAAATATGAATATAATTCCGATTAAAATACAGAAAAATATGAATATAATTCCGATTAAAATACAGAAAAATATGAATATAATTTCGATTAAAATACAGAAAAATATGAATATAATTTCGATTAAAATACAGAAAAATATGAATATAATTTCGATTTAAATTCGAATATACCGATTCAGATGTCATAGCTTGTTTTCTAGCCACTTTTTTGACCTGCACAGATCCACCATTTTCCAGAGCAAGAAAAAGTACTTGGATGAAGAGATAATTCTGCACAGATGCATGGGCTTGCGCGAAGCTGATTTGGAAATTAAACTCCACAATCAAACCACGGCTGGAGTGAGCTACGCCATCAAGATCTTTTGTTTGGTCTTCTCCATCGTCGGCTTTTTCGCCGGCTTCAAATTTTTCCTGGTTCATCCCATTTTTGGCCTCGGATTATTTGTGTTGGGTGGCTATCCCTTCTTTTTATTTCTCATGCTCTTCAGCAAGGGCTTTGTCATTCCAGAGCGGATCGGGGAGATCAAGACTTTGATCAGGATCCAGGCCGTCCGACACCGACGGAGGAGGACCGTGTACTTGTACATCCGGAAATTTCTCGGGGGAACCGGCAAAGGCATCCTCATGATGGGCCAGTTCTACCCTCTTCAGCGAATTTCAACTATAGATTTCATTCATTTTGTTTTCTCCCAAGTCATTACCATACTCATATCAACGTAGATCTCATCTACGACTAGATCTCATCATAGGAGATTGCTAGAGCGAATAACGAATTTCCACTTCTTTTGATTTTATGAATTTTTTATTTTCCCAAGCTATTTCCCTCCTTAACTTGAGGGTAAATATTGGCCGGGTTAATTTTGTGATCATAAGATGCTTCAGTACCTCGAGCTTTTAAAATAATTACATAATCCGTTTATTTTATGCGAATAGGGTGAACCAATTAATCCTTAATCCTTTGTAGATTATGTATATACTTATACTTATCTTATATTTATATTATATGTATACGTACGTACGTATGTGAATTTATACATGTGACGTGCGCGTATCATGTGATTATCTATATGTACGTATGCAATGTAAATGTATATATTTATGGTGGAGTCTCTACAACTCTGAAGAGAAGGACGAAAAATATTGGTACAAGGAAAAGTTGTTATATAGAGCATGTAGTATGTACTTTACATGTACGAAGGGCTGGAAAAATGAAAAATAATGTTGTTATAAAGAGACTTGTTATAGAGAGACTCCACTGTACACTGAAAAAACCAACGCACTGATTCACTGATCCCTTCCTCTTTTTTTGCCACTGAGACTATACGCCAGATAATAAGAGTGTGCCACTGACCCCGATCATATTCTGGCCAGTGAAGCTCCGAACAATAGAATTTATGTAATCTCTCATTATCGAAGGAGGGCAAACATACAATGTCCGTAATATTACGTACTGACTCCCCCACAAGGTTTTTCATTTGTTTGGATTCTCTAATATTTGCGAATTGGCCCGTCTTGTGTGTTTGCTCATAATTTTCCTGGGAAAAAGTGAAGGTGCGAAAATGAATTTTGATTTAAATCCCCGGATCAATGCCATTGCTGCCATATCTTCGGTAATTTTGTGAATCATTTTATAATTTGTATACCAGCACTTGATCATAGTTCTTCAGTTTGCTCTCAAAATACGACAATAAACTAAACCAGTTAATTAATTACAATAAATTAATAATTAATTGTATTGAAAATCTTAAATTTCTTTGTGCTCCTACAGGGTTGGGGCATCCTTCTGGCAACAATCACCTTCATTTCCATTGTTTGTCTTCCCAGCGCCGGGATCGATGACCCGGCTTACGGCTCCCTAAATTTCTTTTGCGAGGCCCTCATGCTGGCCTTGGCCTGTGTGCAAGTCCTCTTTTCTCTTCTCCTGTTTCTTGCCCCCATAAATGTAATTTTTGTTATTCATTTTTCCTTTATTAACATGCGAATTAATTTTAAATTAAACTAATTCTCCCTTGATTTGAATGGGCAAAAAAAAGTAAGAGTTCTAAATGTCTTATTTATGGCTATGTGAATATGAGCAGAAAAAGCCGGGTTGGACGACGGTGTGGCTCATGGCCCATGTCCTGGTCGTCCTCGGCCTCCTCTTCTTCTACATGGTCAAGATGAGTGTGGTGGCGCCGATGAGGGTCAAGGAGGGGGGGGAAGGGCCGCCAAGCAAATTCGATGTCACCAAAATCACGACCATGGACGCTGTCCTCTTCTTCGACTTTGTCTTCCTCGTCTCCTTCTTCGTTTGTCTCATCTGGTCCCCTCCGAAGGAGGCGGGGGATCAGGAGGCGCTGGCTGGCCAGGAAGCCAATGAGCCCCAGGGAGATCCGGCCGTCGCAAGAGCTTACCACATTCACATGGCGCCCTTGGCCAAAGCGCCTTGAGAGAGATTGACGTTGCAGAAGGAGAATGTGGATACAGTCGAACCTCTCTATAACGGTTCCCCTTAAATCAGCATATTTTCCCCCTTATGACGAAAAACCGTTATAGAGAACAGAATTTTCTATGTTGACAATTGGAGAAAGTTTTTGAGGGAAGCATTTTCAGTCACCGGCATAGGGAGGAAACCGTTATAAGGGAGCCCGTTATAGAGAGGCTCGACTGTACATATATCCATAAATATTATACAATTATACTTATACTAAAACTTAATGCTAAAGACTAAAAGAATTAAAAATACCACTGAGGTTTGCCATATTTTAAATGTACAAAACGTCTGAGATATCCCAATAAACTTCTCAATGTTTAAGCACAATTATTGCATATATGGACGACTCTCTCTATAACGGGCCTCCCTATAGCGGTTTTCGCAATATAGCGCTGTTCACAAACCCGCCCGAGAGATTTACTATGATAAATTCACTCTCTATAACAGTTTTCTCTATTACAGCTTTTTCTCCATAACGAAGAAGTTTTGAATCCCCCACCATTCAGCCTCTCTCCCTATAACGGTTTCAGGGCACGCCTTCGCATACCTCTCTCTATAACGGTTTTTGCACTAGCTTTAAATCCCCCGCCGTTTGGCCTTCTTTTCTGTAGCGATCTTAGGCCGGGCCTTCGCATATTTCTCTCCCTATACCGGTTTTTCTTTAGTTCTGAATCCCCCGCCATTACATAATTTTCCCTAAAACGATCTTGTATATTTTCCCTTGTAATACCGGTTATTTTGTATAACGGTTACTACATCGACTACATGCAGGTGCTTTTTGCTACACCGTTATGGACAGAGTCGACTGTAAAAGAGACAAAGAAGTTACGTAATGAAGAACCGCGATTATTTGCTATTATTATTTATTATGTACGTAAGTAGTAAGTACAATATAAGAAATTATAGCACCTGTAGGGCATACAAAGGGCATGTTAAAAGATATTAAAGTGTTTATTAAAATTTAATTTATTTATACATTATATACATTTAAGAATATTCAATTTATTTATACATTATACACGTTTAAGTATATTCAATTTATTATTTTTATTTAAATTTTAAATGTTTATAAAAATGTGTAATGCTAATGCGCGAAAAGCTTGTATAGCTAAAAGATAGAAAAAGGTAGAAGCTGTTGAAAATCGTTATTATACAAAGTTAATAGGTATGTTTGTTATAATTACAAATTAAGAACAACTACCAAGCCGAGAAATCACAGCTTGAGCATTACGGGATTAATTTCCAGTCCAAAATTGTCCAGCAGATACTGACTCCTCCGTTTTTTCCCCAGGATCCAAGAATTGTGGGCGGAAATGGGGCGACGTAGAAAAATGCATCGAGCTTCATCACTGCCGTCAGGGCAGTCTGGGACGGCATCGCAGAGTTGAGCCTCTGTCAGGACATTTCCGCCGCAGGACATCTATCATCCAGGAAAAATATTTTAGAGAGAACTGCATTATAAATCAAAGTAAAAAAAAACAAAATAAAGTTCGTAGGACAACTTACCCTGGAATTCCTTGAGTGAGGGCAGTTCATCTCGTCCTGTGCATCGTCTGTATGGACATGGAACATTATCAAGTATTACATTTAAATCTAAAGATTTCCTCATGTTAGACTGCTTTTTTTCCTGATGTTAGAATGATTTTGTCTTGATTTTATTTATTATTTATTTTCTTGCAATGAAAGAAGCCAAGAAAAATGAGAACAAGCTTTTTTTTGGGCATACCGCAATCAATCACTTTATCGCACATCCGCCACGGAGGAATGCATTGCATTTGACAAATGAGCTGAAATACCAGAAAAAACACTCATAATTTTGTTACTAATTGACCTCGAAGCCAACTAAATTTCTGGTCTATTTAATTAGCTAACTTAATTAAAAGTCAGGCAAGTTTTCTTACTCCTAAACAGGGAGGGCAACCTGAGGATTCATCTTCCCCAGCAGCACAATCGGCCTTTCCATCGCATAACTTAATTTAATAAAAAATTAAATTGCTTCTCAGTTATTTTCAGTATACACTACTAATCGCGTACTAATTATAATTATGCATAAATGAGGAAGAAAGTACGCATACAAAATGCATGCGTAAGCATACCCTTTCTTTGGAAATACACCTGCCATCGGGACACTGAAACTGTTTTGGATAAAATAAAAATTGGACATACCAAAATAAATATTAAATTGAATTAAAATTAAAAATTAAAATTAATTAAAAAATTAAAATTAATTAAAAAATTAAAATTAATTAAAAAATTAAAATTGAATCAAAATAAATATTAAATTAAATTTATTATTTATGAGTTCTGACGTCAAATTTTGTACTTTATAGTGACAAATGAAAAACATGGTCCACCCAATAAAATTAACTCACACCCTGGCAAAAAGTACACTTCTCCTCGTCATCACCAAAGAAGCAGTCTGCCTGACCGTCGCATACCTAAATAAAACAATACATACTAATTATAATAATCAACCGATTCGCTCAGATAAACGAAAATAATTTATACACATTTTGTGGCAAGTTTAAAAAAAAACGTGCACAGTTCAAAATTGAGAAAGAAATGTTTAGGGCTTTACCCATAAATCGGGAATGCACGTGGTGGAATTGTGGCATTTGCTCTAGGACAAATCAAAATTTCTTATATAATTTCACATAATTCCAATATAATGTTAATGTACACATATACATTGTACACTGTACGTAGTTCTGCCCTATTTTTGCGTTAAATACGGATCCTGTATGTATTTCTGAGTTCAAAATAAATTATATTTACCTCTCCTTCATCGCAGGGACAATCCAATTCATCCCAAGCATTGCTGCAATCCGCGTAAGTTCCGTCACAAAGCTAAAAAATATATTGGTCAGGATAGGTAATATTTGTATAGCTCATAATTTGAACTTATATTTTTACTCATAATTTCACGCATAATTATTTTACGCTTAATTTTAGCTCTTATTGTTACGGTGCCACCCGAAGACAATTAATACAATTTAATTTTTCCTATATTGAAAAAATTACAATTAATACCACTTACATAATCCTCCATAATGCACTCGTACATTGTTCCTTCGCAAAGGACCTTTGGGTGTAGAAAGAGTTTAGAAATAAATAAAAGCAAAAGCAAGTATTAGAAATTTAATCCGCGTATATTTTGTGCACAAAATGTTGGTTGTTTGTATACATATATGTATGTAGACTTAGGCATGTACAAATATATTATACATGTTAATTATGTGTACTAATTAATTTATACTTTTCCGTCCCCGCAGAAATCCTCCTGAATCACGTATAGATCAGCACTGCCAACCAATAGCCACATAGATAATATGCGCAAAATTAATGACATTTTCGAGAAAAATACTTTTTTGTTTTGTATTCCAAATTCCAAGGGAAGAATAGAGATTTGATGTCCGATTTATGAGGAATATTTCGCACAAGTGTTACCTAAACTTTTCCCGTTCAAATTGAAGGTGTGCCAATTTTTGAGCATATGACTAAGCTAATGTTTGCTTAGGTAATTCCGATTTTTGTTGTAGGAGTAATGAATCCCCTTATTTTTTGTGTTTATCACATCAAAATTAGAATGTACGAGCCCGGCGGCGTCCGCAATCCCCGAAATAGCAATGTATTTGGTTAAACATGTTTTTTTCTGTTAGTCTAATAGCCTGAAAGTAAATAGGAGTATCATGCAATGTGTTGATGCAATTTTTTATCTCATTTTCTGTGGACATTTAAAGTACAGAGCAAATATTTGCTTGCGATTTTTCCATATCTGTAAACCAGATTGGAAATAAGTAGGTTCATCCTGTGTAAATCTAAAATTATCTCCGTTTTTCTGCGCATAAACAAATTTTTTTTAACATATTCCTATACACAAGGATTAAATCTCACACGTTGAAACGGGTATTGGAAGCAAATGGACCAGAAATGTTCCTAAGCTCATGTTAGAAATTCTAAAATTCTAAACACTCCCACGCCCTTAAATAGGTTCGGGTAAACAGGACGGATTTAGAACTTGTCGTGGGAATATAAATGTAAGACAACGACGTCTGGAACTTGCTCTACAGCTAAAAAGCTGGACGAGAAACTGTTTCTTACAGAACCAACAACCGGGAAAACTTGTATGTTTATCTTGTGAATACATACGGATTGGTTCATCAATAAAATTTTCAGCTGTCAACGAAATAATTACCTCACGTCACAAGATTTTCATCAGATAATCTTCAGATGACGTCATAAGAATTTCATGGGATAAGAAACCGGAAATATCCACGCATCTGACGTATTTTTGCGTCATTGAAATAGTGAATATTTTATCAATTCTGTATTTTTTACCAATTCTTAAACGCCAATGATTTACTTTTACAAATAGTCGCTGTTTCCTGCAAACATGGATTTGGTACACATTAAGCATAGGTCAATTCCATTTCTCCAGCGAAAAAACTCGTCGGAATTTTACGGCCAAACTTCAGCAGTAGATAGCACCTAGCGTAGGAAATCATAATATTTTTATTCCGTCACGCTGTGACCATCTCGAGGGACACCACAGTACTTTGAACTTTTTCGCCGTTTTGCTTGCGTTTTGGCTGGGGCAAATCATTAGATTTTGATGAAATTCGGCGACGGCACATAAAACGTAATGATCTATAGACTCAATTTTTTAATTTTCGGGATTTTGATCTCAGATCGCCGGACAATCGCCAAAAATCGTGTTTGTTTCGTCGTTGAAAAAACCGCTAATAATTGGATTTTCATGAAACTCGGCGAGAACATGTTAAACTAAATTGTCTTGATACAACGTTTTAATTTTATTTCGCCTCTGTTCGCCAGAAATTGTATTTGGTCGTTAATACGCAAAATTTGCGTAAGTTTTTGGCGAACGGAGGCGAATGGAGAAAATAAAAACATCTAGACAATTTAGTTTAACATTTTCTCGCCGAGTTTCATGAAAGTCCAACTATTAGCGGACTAATGCCAGAATAAGCGGCGAAACAAGCACGTGCCTTTATGTGCCCTCAATTTCAATCAATTTCATCAAAATTCGATGATTAGCGGCCGTGCCCCAGCCAAAACGCGGCCAAAAAAGTTCAAAATGCTCCGGTGTCTCTTGAGATGGTCACAGAGCAACCGAATAAAAATATTATGATTTCCTACGCTAGGGGCTAACAACTGATGAAGTTTGGCTGAAAAATTCCGACATCGTGTTTTCGCTGGAGAATTGGAATTTACCTACTTAATACAATATAATTGAAAGAGTTTGATGCTTCATCAAAATATTCCGGGCTGAACAATGGGCAAAAGCTTCAAGGCGAGCCGGATCTCTTTGTGCCGGAAGCGACTGTGTCGGTTGCAGAAGACAAGGTTGTAGATCCCCGGCTGGTCACAAATGAAAGCGCCCACTTCCTCCCCGGAAATCCGGCGCTCCTCCGAAACGATGTGGCCGGACCAGGCGATGAAGCAACTGACATCGAAGGCCTGAACTTGGACGGACCAGAAGATCTGGAGGGCTCCCGCCTCCCGAACTTCCATCTGGTGGGTGGACTGATGTCCTGGATTGATGGTGATGTACGCCCAGTCTTCGGGCTTGAGGTTGGGGCAACACTGTGGGTAGTGACAGGGCATGGTGCCCCCGAAACGGGGGCAGAGCTGATCGGGGTCAATGGATTCTTGGAGCTCGGCTTTCCATTGGGTGGCGTCTGTTCCAAAGAGGGTCATCTTGCTGAAGCTACTTTCCGACATAATTGGGCGACAGAGGTTGAACAGAGCCACGGCGACGGGATTGGCTGTTATTTAAAAAAAACATGGCAGCTGATTTTTTTTACATGCTACACGCTTTTATAGCTCATAGTCTTTCTATATACAGTGGTCTCTGTATAACAACTCTGAGGGGAAGAAAAAAATGTTGTTACATGGAAAAGTTGTTGTATAGAACATAAAATATGTACGTTACATGTACGAAGGGCGGAAAAATTAATGTTGCAATAGAGAAATGTTGTTATAAATAGACTTGTTATAGAGAGACTCCACTGCATGTAGGGTGTACATATTTTTGGTATTTTAACAAATTTAATTTCTTAAATTTTCTACAATTGTCTGTAAAGTTTATCTCTGCAAACTTTTAAGGTGAAATTTTATATGCAATGGAATATCAGCAAGATTTCTGTATGTTTTAGTAACAACGTTAGCAAACGTATTCCAAATTCATTCACAATTTATGCATTTCGATATATGTATATACACGAGAATTTTTTTGATAACTACAGGGAAATTTATGCCAAACCTTTTTTGAAAATTTTGGAATACTTTTGGAATACTTTTGGAAATTACTTTTGGAAATTACTATTGGAAATTACTATTGGAAATTACTATTGAAAATTACTATAGGAAATTACTTTTGGAAATTACTTTTGGAAAAAACTTTTAGAAATTACATTTGGAAATTACGTTTGGAATATTTTTAAGACATTTGTGGAAAATTGCTGGTGTACTTTTGGAATAATTTTGGAAAAGAGATTTCTGGAAATTAGATGAAATCCAATTTCTGGTGAAAAATTTGCTATACCTAAATTTGCTTTAATTTTAGAGCAAAGCTTAAATCTTGGATCTTAAAAATTTGCTACTACAGTGGACTCTCTCTATAACATCTCTGCATATAAAAACTTATTCTCTATAAAAACTTCATTTTTCATCCCTTAATATATATGTATATACCTAGTCAATATAGTGAACATTTATGTTCTATATGTAACAACTTTCCCATGGAGCAACCATTTTCGCTCTTCCCTTGAGGGTTGTTATAGAGAGGGAGTCCACTGTATCCGGATGTAAATCTTATGCCTACATGCAAGAATCCGAAATATATTCTTTGTAAGTCCAGCCCAAAATATTACCATTCACAAGGAATCCCCTCTTCATGGTTTCTGGGTAGTTGGCTTCGAACATGCGGAGGGCTTCCAACACCATGGCGATGGTCGCAGGTGAGAGTAAAGTATAAGGGGACAATTTATTCATATCCACAATGAAAGCAAATTGAGTCACCGGATTCCCATTTGGGGTTCGTCTCCCTCGGCAAGCCTGCATCAGCTTTTCGAACATGTAGGCACTGAAACGAACGTAATCTTTGGCGTACCCCAAGCTCGCAATGCGCTTCAGATCCGTTTGCCCGCATAATCCCACGAAAACTGCATTCAAAATCATTTTTACAGGATTATTTTGTATTTGTGACATTTCATTTTCGACAAATTCAAGGTTTATATAATTTTACGACTACTTTGGGTACGTACTCGGAGAATTTTCCCGATCCCATCCAATCACCTTCACGGGGCTGAGTGATACCAGCTGTGTGGGCGGCGTCCAAAATCCGGGGACGTCCATATCGTTTTCCTTCCGCCATTCCAAAGACTATGCAATTAGAAATTAAATCCAGAATTCATTTGCTAAATTTTTGCCACAAAAAATTGCAAACCAAAAACACCAACCTTCCTCAGCATTTCCTCAGACTTGCGCAAATCATGATTGCGTGCTCGGAGCCAGCGAACCAAATAATGATGGGACATCTGCTCTGGCGTCAGGCGGAGATCTGACAAATTTTTCTGCAACTGCCAAGATCAGAGACAAAAACAACAAATAAAAATATTGCTGCGAAACTTATATAAACCGATTATTATGATTTGTCAAAATAATCGGCTTTTAAATAATTTTATTAAATAATAATTGTTAAGTTATTAAATAATAATTGTTAAATTATTAAATAATAATTTTTAAATTATTACATAATTTAATAAAAATTTAACGGCTATTAAATAATTTTATTCCTAAAACCTGATGAATCAGATGAATTTCCTTAGCCGTAGGCGCGGTCATATTTGTTCTTTGGTATAATTCAATGATTGGCTGGTTTCTTAAAATCAACTGGTGCGAAAGTCAACTAAAATCTGCGTCTAAACATCCAAAAGTGTATCCAGAATCAACCATTAAAATTAAAACAATATTAAAATTCGCCTTGCTCTCAATTTGCGAGCATAAAAATGCAAAAAAAATTCAAGGTAGAACGGCAAACTAACAACAATGTTTGAAAGCCTGATTGGAAGCTTCAACTGGGGGAAAATTGTGAGTCAACAATCAACATAGACAAGACAACAATCAACAGAAACAAGACATGCCTGCCTGGAAAAGCGTGAGAATTTTAAGTCGGCTTATTTTTATACATGGAAATGACGTCGCCAGAACTCAATGTAAGCTTCCATTTCCCATGGAAGATTTATGAAAAACACGTCATAACTCCCGTATACAAAACGGAATGCGTCTACTTTTTTCCTCATTACGTTATTACATAACATGTATGTATATTGCAATTCCGACTGTAGCAATTAATTAGAGCATTTGTCCTATACAAATACAACACGCCTTAAGCAAACAAACGCATTCCGACTACTTCTAACGTGAAATTAATTCGTGGGAACTTTCCTATCCAGTGAATCCAGTCAAAAAGAGCCGTAATTACGTAGTTAAAAATTAGTTACATTTCTCTGCAATTAATGAGACACTATTGAAATTCTGATTCAAGGAATTTAATTATGCAAAAGCAAGGACTTTCTCAATTTTTAATTACAATTTTAACAATATTTTCCGTGTGTCTAAGTAGCACAATGTTTTCCCTAAAGCAACAAAAATGTTGGCTAATTAACTAAATTAATTAAATTATACAGGCACAAACATTTCCTTGCAATTACTCTGTACAAATAACAAATTGTGGATGCTTCACAACCCCAAAAAATCACGTTACCAGAATGGGCAAAGGATTTTTGACAATAAAATAATGTTCACTATTTAAAAAATACATCGCTGCAGGTTCCGAAAATCATTTAAGACGTTGAATTATGACAGCAAATACTGTAATTGGTAACGTTTTAATGTGTAATTACTTAATTACAATAAAAATTACTGTAACAAGACGAGCCAAATATGTTCAAGAGGACGGCGGAGGAATGAGTTTCACTTGCAATTTTAATTCCTTGGACCGGTAACGACTGTGCATATTTGAAAAAATAAATTCGTATCTCCCGCTCCGCTCGCAAACCATGGCATCATCCTCCATGTTGTCGGATGCAAAAATCCTCTTCTCGGGCATCACCATCCCGCCGTCGCAGGTGATGTGAAAGTAGAGGTCGAAGGCCTCAATCTGGAGCGACCACATGATGGTCGTGTTCACTTCCGTCACGGAGAATTCCACCTTGAATTGCTTCCCCGCCTCCACGCAGACGCTGAGGAAGTCCTCCGCGTTGATCTCCAGGAGGGTCGGAGAGCAACAGATGGCCGACTGGCATTTCATGGTTCCTCCGAAGCGGGAACAGAGCTGGGAGGCGGGGATGAATCCCAGGAGATAGTCCTGCCATTTCTTCGCGTCCGTCCCGAACATCTGGAATTTGGCGGCCGTCTGGGGGGACATGATGTGCTTCACGATGTTGTACATCATTAAGGTCACGCTGTTTGCTGATTCAGTACAAGGGGACAAGCACTAATTAAATTTTTTTTTCAATTCATATTTCAATTTATTTTTTCCGCAAAATCACTTGACCCATATGCTAATTCCCCTTTGGGGGAGACTACTTTCCCGAGATGGCCAAAATACATTAGTACCAAATACTAATTAAAAATACAAATACAATCGAAGGCTTTAATTACAAATTATGAATTACATCCGGCTGCTCCCCAAGTATAATTTAATTACAAATTACAAAATACGACTGTATTTTTTGTCGAACACAAAATAAAAATTACAAAATACATCCGTAGGTAGTAATGAACACAATTAAATACAGAGGGTCGGGCTCCCTTAATTACACACTTTATGAATGTTTTGGCGGGGCGGTAAATAATTCAATAATCATTTATTTGCAAAAATTAGACAAAGCCAATTGTCATAAAATAGTCCCATCACATTCGGTTTAGCCATGCCAAAGAAAATTGACCTGAAAACTGAAGATCTCGTGTTAGGACTTTCCCAATTTGGAAAATCCAGCAGGGAGATAGTGCGTGACCTCAGAGGTCACGGAATTCCGTTATGTGCTAACACAGTGTCAAATATTATTAATAAAAAAGGTGCAAGGCGCCAAGTGAAGGCTAAAGGTCTTTCTACACCCCCTAAGTATCAACCATTAAAGGTAGCAACTGCTCGGATCGTAAAAAAAGTTGACCTTTTGACCTCAACACCAAATCCACCAACCCAGAAGGAAATTGCGTATAAGGTCAAAGTGTCTCCTCGCACAGTGAGAAGGATTTTGTCACGTCTTGGCAAAATTAAGCGTCGGAAATACAAGGTCCGCCAACTGACCTCTCGGCACATGGACATCCGGAAGTCGACCTGCCGAAGACTCTACGAAAAATATTTGGCGGGGAATAAGTCCGAATTCGCGGTAACTTTGGATGAAGCAATGTGTGCGTTTCATAATTGCAATAGAAAACGTCGAATTTACTACTTCAAAAAAGGACAGGAGGTTCCAGAAAATTATTACGTCGGTCGCGAAAACTTTGTGATGACTTTCATGGTGGTCGGTGGTCAAACAGGAAGAGGAACTCTCCCGCTAATCAGAATACCGAATAGGGTGAAAGTTAACGCAGAATATTACATTTCGACCTGCCCCTGTTCGCCAGGGTATACAGATCCTGGAAACTTCGCCTCTGTCTTGTCACCAAGGGACATGGGAAACACATTGAGAATACAAAAAAAATCATCAACGTGTAAAGTGTAAAAAATTTAATAAATAAAGGTGTGTAATTAAGGGCGCCCGTCCCCTCTGTACATATTTTAATTACAAAATACAAAGCATTTAAAATACGTATTTCAAATACAAAATTCAAATAAATGTATTTAAAGCACGTATTTCAAATACAAAATTCAAATAAATGTATTTAAAGCACGTATGTCAAATACAAAATTCAAATAAATGTATTTAAAATACGTATCATATGCGTTCGTTTGTATTTTAGAGCACAATCAACAAATTAAAAATTCGATTTTGCCTTGGCACACTTTTAAATTACAAACTACAGCAAATACCCCCGAAAAATCTGGTGTATTTAAATACAAATTACGAAATGCATGTAGAAAATATCTGTATCTGAAAATACAATTACAAAATACAAAAATGTATTTTAAATAGGATGTCTATTGGCTTTGGCCATATCTGCTATTTTCTGGCCGTCCATGCAGATATTTTTCCGCGGTAAAACGATTTTGGGATTTGTATATTTAAGTTCGCAACTGCGACAAAATTGTGCTTACCGTTGATTAGAACAAATTTTTTAAGCGTCTCGGGGTAATTGGCTTCGAAAATTTTGAGGTAGTCTATGCTCATATTTACCGCTGGTTGGTTTAAAAAACGTATTAAAATAACGCATTGAATTAAAAAAGAAAAGAAAATTTCAAGAAAAAAAAAGTTGATTTCATGAGTAAAATAATTTGTACGGGATGTGATACCTCCTTTGCAGAGGAAAGTTGAGGTGGAGAACTGATCCATGTCGCAAATCAGGATGAACTGACTCACCGGATACTTGTCCTTGGACACCTTCCCCTTGCACTTGTCCAGGACTCGTTCGAAAAGCTGACTAGAAAATCGGAGGTAGTCCTCTCTCAAGCCCAGCTGATAGATTCTTTTCATGTCCACTCGGCCCAAGAAGGATATTAGAACTGCATACAAAAATCAAATGCTTGGTCGGTTTTTTTTTTAAATGTATGAAAGATTGTTACATACATACATCATCATGTCAATCATCTGTAAAAGGAGCAATAAAAAATACTTGGAGCATTATCCTCGTCATGTCCCTCCATCTTCAGGGGGCAGCGCTTGATGATGTCCTCCGGAGGTGTCCAGGACAAGACGGAATCAATGTCATTCTCTTTTCGCCATGCTATAGACTGCATTATTACACCGAGGGAAATGCAACAATAATAGTTAATCAGCCTTTTTTTCAATTTTAAATTCAATTCAATTCTATTAAAAATGTCTTTCCTTAGCCTACCTTCCTCAGCATTTCTTCAGCCTTCTGTAAATTGTGATTTCTGGCTGGAAACAATATAATTGCAATCAGTTACAAAAAATATAAATAAGTATGTACCTATAGTTAAATAATATTATTCATAAGAAATTAATATTATTCATTATATCATCAAAAATTATAAAAAAACAACTTTTTAAACTAATTAATGTCTTTTGAATTATGAAAAGCAACTTTTGGGAGCTTTGCAAATGATAGCTTTTCAAAAAATAATTTTAATATTTTTGCCCTAAAAGTGTTCCGTATACTGATGCGTAAATGTGTTTGTAAGCGTTTTTTAGAGTCACTTGTCAGAATTGCTAATTTAATGATTTTATTGCAATAAAAACCATGCAGAAGTATTTTTACTTAAATCACCATTACGTTTGACACTAACAGAAACAAGTTCTGCAATTTTGTTTTTGCAGAACTAAATTCTCATTTTTGAACTTGGCGCAGAAAAATGGCCATAACTTGCTCAATTCCTGTTTGATATTAATTGGAATATTTTTTCTAGATTCGCAATAAAATTCTACTCAGAAAACACACGTGCCTTATTTTGTACGTTTGAACAGTAATAGCTTGAAAAAGCCTAAAAACAGAAACCGAAAAAAGTATTTTGCCGAAAATTTAAATTTTGTATTTGCTTTGAAAAAACCGCCATAACTCGGCTAATGCTGATCGGATCTGGATGAATTTTGTTTCCTGGATCCACAATACAATTCTGTGTGGGAAACATGCTTTTTCCAGCATTGTTGAATTATATTGCTTATGGGGGCCTCAGTATCGCTTCTTGGCATCCTGTACATACGCGCAAGCGCATTATTTGGATAATAATATGAAAATTAATAAATCGCACCTCGAATCCAGCGTAAGAGATTTTGGTAGGTGCTTTGCCCATCCGTGAGGTCCAGATCTTCTACTTGCTCTTTGAACTGCATGTTTGAGTTTAATTATGAGCACATTAATAATACAATTAAATAATGCACACATTCCATTTGTGCTCATACTAATACAAAAACGTTAATGTTTTCAATATAATATGGTCAGGGAAAATAAACGGAAATAAAATATATATAAAATATACCCGCTTGAGCAACATCATCTCCTCCTTGGACGGTCGAGCCATGGTCTTGTTCTTCCAAATTTATTTACACAAATGAAAGCAACTATATTTAACCACAATGATTATGGAAACACTTTAAAGTGTCAGTTACAACTAGCACAATTGATTCATTTATAAAACCACTCTTTTTTCTTGCAGTCTGACACCAGAGAAAGAAATTAGGCGTTACGTCATGTATGGATCAAGCATTAAACTGGCCGTTGGAAGTTGGATGGAACGCACTTGTTGGAGAGGAATTCCCAGGAGATAATTGATATTCTGGCACCCACGACAAATTCCCTAAAAAAAATTAGATGTACACAGGTTTTTTGAGCGTTTAATGTGTACATTGTATTATTGTGTACAAGACTTGCTGGAAAATAAAGTTGACACAAACTGTGACAGACAAAAGTCGTTATAGCGAGAGTCCGTTATAAATGGATAGTTTTTCTTTTTTCTGGGATGTAACGTCCTTCTTCTCCTTCTGGCTGTTTCAAACGGAAGACTTAGGAATGCGAAATAAGGTGACCGAACAATTTTGCTACTGTGGACAGATGTGGACAAATAAATTAATAATGCATTCGCCTCGTTTCAGTGTCCAAGGTGCTGCTTGTTACAGCAGTAAATTATATATTTATTCATGCAATAAGGTCCTTGTTCAAGGTCTGTACATGCATTGTAGCATTGTAAGAATAAATACATGGAGTTTTATATTTCGACTTAATGCTTTCTTGCCAGACCCAACGTGACCTTTATCCACAAAATTCCAACACGATTATAGCACAAGTACTGACATACGTGTAGGTAGTATGCATTGTTGTATGCACTGCTTCATTTGTTGCACGTACAAGGCTTTCTTAATTGGGGAAGATGAGCATAAAAAATTTGGGGGACCTTGAGATTAACCTAAAGGCATTTTTTTGGAGCTTAAATGGCTTTCTTTATAGGAGATCAGTTGCAAAACAAAATAATATTATACAAAGAAATGAATGAGGTAGAACATGTTGTGTTTTATACAACTTTTATTGCAAAAATACAATTAAAATTAATACAATATGACACTTTTAAATGCAGGTGAGTGTCCAAAGAGAGAAGATTGAGGGAAGAGATTCGTCTTAGATGGGGAGATATTTATCAACAAAAAACAAGGTCAAGCGGGAGTCCAGTGGAAGTCAGGCAGAGCAACAATTGTATTTGTGCACCGGAGTGCCCTTCTTTGGCCCTGGACAAACACTAGCCCCAGCCACCTGGGCCGAGGCTGGACAACGAGTGGCGCAATCCGTCCACCAACAAGTTTTCAAATTCGAATTCTGGGGCACTGACGGCTGGCCGGCCGCTGAAGTGTCTGTGGACACAAATAAAAAAATATTAAGTAAATAAAAAAAATTATTAAGTAAATAAAAACATTTATTATATAAAAATATACTAGTTTATTTAATTTTTAATCAATTATTTAATTAGTTAATTCAACTTTTTAGATATTCGTCTGAGGACACTTTTTTTATTTTAGTGCATAAAAACATTTATTATATAAATAAACTAGTTTATTGAATTTTTAATTAATTTTTAAAATAATTAATAATTCAACTTTTTAGGTAATTGTTTACCTTCAGAGAGAATGAGCGGAGCTCCCGTGGTTTTCTTTTTCCCCAGCCCAAAGATGCTCAAGCTGTGAGCAAAAGCCACCAAACTCAGCACCAGCACGATAAATCCCAAGATTCTCATGATTTCTTATGGATTTAAAAAATTCAAAATGAAAAAAATTCAATTCAAATTCAATTTTAAAAAAAGGTCCAAAAAATAGTCCCAAAAACGTTTCTGCAACAAGGGTTGGTATGGATGTGATCGAGCAACAAGCAAGAGTTCAAATGAATAATTTGACGAGAAATACAAACTGTGTTATGATTATAAGCACAGGAAAACCACAAATCCCTTAAAAGCACTTTTAAACACACATTGATAGTGTGTTTAAATAATTAGTCATTACAAACACGTTACCCACGACAAAAAAAACAGCTCACATTTCACAGATTCTGCTGCAACAATTTTGCAGAAAGGGAATATACGGAGGTTTACATTGCGAGATTATTAAGAGTCACATGTCACAGGAGTTTCCTCTGAGGTTTTTTCAGCTTTTTTTAATTGCAACACTTTGGTGACTCACGGGAAGGAGCTCCAACGACGAGGCATAAATGAGATGAGTCACTGGGGAAAGAGTGCAAATAATGCACCGTGTTGAACGAGGCAAATGAGTCTCAGGGTGATTTGGATGCTAAATAAATTAAATGCGGAGATATTTGCAAGTAGTTAAAAAAAACATTTTAGGATTTAACAACTTGAACAATCACAAAGCCGCGGCTGTGGGAAAGAGCCTTGGTTGACGTCAGGGGATTGATAGTGCCTTCAAATTCCCACAAAGCCGCAAGCCAACATGTATTTTACGCCAGTCGTACGAAAAGTCAACTGATATAAATTTATATAGGTATCCGTAATATCGTAATATGTATACATACATAATATGTAGTTAAACAGACATAGGTATGTACATAATCTATATATGAAATATATGCATATACGATCCACTTTTTAGTGATATTCGCATTTTATCCATGTGTCAGACCGTGATTTTCAGATTCCACATGTTTGTTTTCGGATCATTGTTTGTACAAATACTACCATTAATACACATTTTTCTGCTAATGCCAATATAATATGTATATATGAATATACATATAAACATTAAATATATAAACATGTATGTATTTTATAATAATAATTTGCATGGCTTTGAAACAAGTCTTCGAATCCGGCTTTGACTTTTTTGTATATTGACATATTTTTTTTGCAATAAACTGCAACCAGAATTACGAGATAATTTGGTCGACCAGCTGCATGTCATCTTAATTCCTAAACCAACAACGTTCTGCTTGCCCTCAACATCAAATGTTAATATATACATGTACGATGTACGTATTGTGCAATAAAACGTTTGTAATTTCCGCGTGTATCTTCTGATTTAGTGTAACTTCTGATTTAGTTGTATCTACATTTAAGCTTAAGAATCATTTTTCTCGCTTACATATTCTTTAATTACATCTTTTTTGGAATTAAGAAGAGATTCATTTGGCCGGAATATAAAAACCAATGGAACATTACAGTCAACGTATCTCGCATAAAAATTTGTCCACACATACAGACGACCAGCGATTTTTTACACAAGCTTAAATGCATTACATTTTTTATGGTATTATCTGTTTCGGTTGAAGATATGATTGAAAAATGAAGTCTTTCCTGGAGCCAGTGATATATTTACGTATATATGTATGTGTACATATATAATTACAAATAAAACCTGTAAGCATACATGACCCAAAAAAAAGAAAACTAGTAATCAGTCAAAACTTGAGCTTTAATTATACAAGCAACCAGCAATTTTGGATGATTTTTACTTTAATTGCAAGTGCCAACGTGACATTTGATTTTTGATACATTATTTTGTATTGCAAAGTACGTAACTCCTTATTCAAAGTAAGCATTATTTTACTATTAATAAAAATACGTTCGCTAATAAAATACATGAAAAATGTTTCAAAAATGTGTCTTACAGGTGATTTTCAAACATTGTCATGACCCACGAAGTGAGGGAAGCGCTTACGGACGAGGACATTCTGTCCTCTTTCGAAGTCATCCAAATGCTCTGTCCTCACATCAAGTCCGAAAACTTCCTGGCCCAGGTCAAGCAGCAGCAATCCGAGGGATACCACATGCTTTACACCTTTGACCCATCCACTCAAAAGGTCGTGAGTCACCTTGGCTTCCGGGAGTTCCACACGTTAGAGCAAGGTCCAACTCTGTACATTGAAGATTTGGCAACGCTCCCCGAAGCCAGGGGTCAAGGTCGAGCGGGGGCAATGCTTCGTCACTTGAAGAAATTCGGACAAGCTCGGGGCATCAGTAATATTGAGCTGGAGAGCGGGACCACAAGCCCGCCCGCCCACAGATTGTACATTAACCACGGCTTTAACATCACCAAGCACCATTTGACCGGTCACGTGACCCAGTGAAGAACTTAAAGGCGTACATAGTTAAGCATCTAGCACAATTAAGAAATGTAAATTATATGCCGAACACACAATTTGATAACCTGCGATTTTTTGCCATATTTTTATCGTATTTTTATTCTTATCTTCTTAGCCAATTGAAGCTTGAATATTGAAAATTAAATTTTGCTCTAAAATATTTTTCGGGCAAATCGTTATGGGAAAACCCGTGTTAAAATTTAGTGACCAAGGGGTCCCCCCCTTTGCATTTTTTCAAATATCCGAAAATCCTTAGATTCACATTTTGCCTGTAGAGATGCAATTCCATCAATGTGAGGTGACTGTAATTGTCATCTTACTCATTTTTCTCACGAAACCAAGTATCTACAGTGTAGATTCTCATTTTTGCGTGTAGATTCTACACGCAAAAATGAGAATCTATAAAGCAGAGATTTGAAAAAATTCCAAAGGGGGGACCTCGTGGTCACTAAAATTTAACGTGTTTTCCCATAAGGATCGGTCCAAAAAATGTTTCGAAGCAAAATTTAATTTTCATTATTTCAAAAAAACAATAGAACGTGATTTACGGGGAAATTATTACAGTCGACTCTCCATATACCGCCCCTCCCTATAAGAGCACTTACTCTATAACAGCAGTGCAGAATCCCTTCAACATTAACGTTTTCTCTATAACAGCACCGGAACTCTATAACAGCACATTTTTATACTTGTCTCACTAAAATGTAAACATTTACGCCAAATTGTGTAAATATTGTTAGAATTTGGAAAATTATCAAAGTTATCCCTGAAAATAATTTTAATTAATTAATATTCATGTTTTTTTAACTAATTCTCTTTACTAGCAGTTCGTTATAAGGGCATTTTTGCTGGTGCAGATAGGGTGCTGTTATAGAGAGAGTCGACTGTATGCTGGCAAGTGAATGTGGTCAAGGTGCTATCATGTTACCGTAGTCTAGTTTGATTCTATTAAAAAAAGATGGTTTATCAGGTACAAAAGAAGTTAAGTCCATTATTTTGCATGATTAAAATTTGTCGTAATTTGAAAAATATGGGACATAGATTTTGGAGTAAATGCTTGCAGACTCAACCATACAATCACTTATTTCAAGGAAAAAAATATACTCTGAATTTCGCAGAGTTATATCTGAAATTGTTTTTTGCTGCTGCTGTAAAATTTATGATTGTAGACTTAACTCCGTTTGCTTCCAAACGTTTCATATCTTCAAGATATAATTGGAAAATGAAGGTCAAACGGCTTGAAGCACGTGGCAGATTAATGAACATCCATACAGACACATCAGCAACTCATTCATAGTTTTGGCTTTACATGGTGATAAATGGATTTTTGTTAGATAAAATTGTACAGTAAAATTTTAGTACAGTAAGAAATACACTCCTGTGGCGATAGCACAATTATTTAAAAAGTAAGTTGTGGTAGACAATAATTTTAAGATTTACAATTTCGTTCTGGTTATGAATTTCTCAATTTTTTCCCCATAAAAATATCCTTTATCGCGTGTCTTACAGGTGGCTTTGGAAGATCGATCATGGCCCCGGAAGTGAGGGAAGCTGCTACGGACGAGGAAATTCTGTCCTGTTTGGACGTCGTCCAAATGCTCCGCCCTCACGTCACCACCGAAAAATTCCTGTCGCGGGTGAAGCAGCAACAATCCGAGGGATTCCACCTCATTTACACCGTGGACCCAGCAACAAACAAGGGAGTGAGTTACTTGGGATTCCGGGAGTTCAACACGTTGGAGCAGGGCCGGATCCTCTACGTTGAGGATGTGGCAACTCTTCCGGAAGCCAGGGGTCAAGGTCGAGCTGGGGCAATGCTCCGTTACCTCAAGAAATTCGGTCAAGAGCGAGGCATTAGTAACATTGAATTGGAGAGCGGTGTCCAGCGCTTTCCCGCCCACAGAATGTACATTAACCACGGCTTTAATCTTACCAAGCACCATTTGACCTGTTACTTGACTAGCGGGAAATTAAATTTTGCAACTTGAAAGAAAATTTGGTGTATTTAAAGAAAATTTGGTGTATTTAAAGAAAATTTAGCTATGAAAAGCAAAGGCGTATTAACAGACAAATTGGCAGTTTTTGCAAATTAGCGTTTGGCGTGTTAATAGAATTGGGTGTATTAAAAGAAAATTTGGCGTTCTTTTCGTATTTTTGGTCATTTTGCAGTTAATATGCATTTTCCCACCGTGAAAATTTACAAACCGCACGCGTTAATCATATTAATTAATTAATATTAAATAATATTAATTATTAATTAACCATGAAAATTAAGTATAATTAATTTGCAATGGAGATCGGACTGATGCCTGTGCAATTCTACACAGTAGACGCGACTGTAGCTGTAAAATTTGAAAAAATTAATGTATATAGATTAATTAGTTATATAGAATCCTAATTAAAATTTCTCATAATCTTCATTTTGAAAAAATTATTCATTTTTCTTGGTTTAAATTTATTTTTGGAGATGATCACTTATTCAGCGCAAGGAAAATGGAGCATATTTAATGTTCTATACGGAAATGTTCTACATTTCCCTATAACAATATTTTTCGCCCTTTTCTTCAGAGTTGTTATATAGAGACGCCACTGTATAAGCAAGTGTTTGCAAAATATCGAAAATTGTACTGACTTCACAGGTAATTATAAAATTCAGGGTTAAAAATTATAGCCCGGACAATGTGTTTTGGCTGGAAAATAGCATCAAGAGCATGATTTTGCCTTGTTTGCATTTTGCCTTTCCCATTCCATTACATTGACCTTAGACTTGAGGGTGAAAGTTCATGTGCGAAAGTACAGACGAATAACTCTCCCAGTTATTTGAAACAAAAATAACTTAGGAAATCGATTTTCTTATAATTTAGTATATCCCGTGATCAGGAACTTTCAGGGCGATCTGCAGTGGACACGTACATGTTCGTTCGTACATGTTCGTTTTCTCGTACATGTTACACAAAGCCGCGTAATGAATGCGTTTAAAAATTTCTGTCTGGCCACTTTAGCGTCGCCATTTTCCAATATATAATGTCCATTCTTGGCCAATACATACATAATGGCCATACCCATAGAGGTTTTTTGAACGACGACGATATGTATACTACCGTGACCTCCAAAGGTCAAATCATTTAGCATGGGGTCACGGATCAAAGTTCGTCAAATTGATCCGGACTTTTCTTAATCATGCTCAAAATGTCTCTACCAACAATGTTTAAATGGGTCACAAAAGAGTACTTCTTCGGATTTCTTCGGACCAGAGGTCAATGTTTGTTTAGCATGGGGTTACGACCCAAACTTGGTCGTATTGACCCGGATTGTTTTTGCTCATGTTTAGAATGTCTCTACAAACAATGTTTAAATGGGACCAAAATGTGTAGCCTTTCGGATTTGACCTCTAAGGGTCACCAAAGCGGTTACGTTTGAAACCATTAAAATACATAATAAAGTGTCAAAACTTTAGTGAAAGGGACGAAAGAGAGAGATAAGAGACGAAAGAGGGAAAAAAGAGAGACGAAAGAGAGAAAAAACGAGACGAAAGAAAGAAAAAATAGAGAGACAAAAGAAACAAAAAATAGAGAGACAAAAGAGAGAAAAATAGAGGCTAAAGAGAGGAAGAAGAGAGAGACAATAGAGAAAAAAGAGAGAGGGAAAAGAGAGGAAGAAGAGAGAGACAAGAGAGAAAAAAGAGAGGAAGAAGAGAGAGACAAGAGAGAAAAAAGGGAGCGGGACAAGAAAGACAAATGTGAGTCAAGAACGAGACAACGAGCGAGGGAAGCAAAAAAGAGAGAAAACGGCGACGTGATTTTGCGCCCGTGGTAGAGATATTGGTATATGACTTATACCTATATGACACCTATCTCTTGCACTATCTCTTGCACATTTGGCATTTACCCAAGCAGGTGAATGTGTGGAAAAAATGTCAGCCTCCAATGGCTTTAACACATGGTGACCCTTACTTGTTAGTCGTATTTGGTTCTTAAGCATCGATATGCTTCCAGTGCAGGGGCGATTGAATTTCAAAATTTGCTGTTTCCCCCAAAATTGCCCCACCTATACGTCCGAAAGAATGAAGGTATAGGTATTTGAGTTTATTTTTAAAACATTCTAAATTCAATTATGGCTGAGCGTTTTTTGATTTGTTTGTTTCAGTGAAACACATCTGGGCAAAACTACGACGCCAAAATGTAAGGTACAGCGCTTCCATGGAAATTTGGCTTGGCGGACTGCTGCGGCTGGCAGGTCCAACTGGAGACCTCCTTTAATAGCAGCAACAAGACTGTACAACAAGAATGAACTGTATGAGAGCAAATTGGCAGTTTGCAATGAAGCGTGGCAAAGCTACAAAGCAAAGTCCCGGTCAAATCAAGCTTTCAAATGCTTCAGCAAGGCATCAAATTCACACGACATGTGCATCAAGCAATTTTTTGCTTTTTAACTTATCTGCTATAGGAGCCCGAAGCTCACAAGGACGTCCTGCTTCCTATTATGAAGCAATCGGTTTTAGCAGTGAGCTCGGGCAGAGACGAACAAGTGTTTCGGTCACGTGTTAGTGACTGTGTGAAAAGAATTACTTTAATTAAAGTGTTCAGTGCTTTGTACAAAACGCGCTGAAGATTTGTAGTACTGGGAGATCTAGAATTTTTTGCAGCTAGGCTACTCTGGATATTTAAAATAAAACTAAATCTCTGGATACTTACCAAAACCAAATCTGAAACCTACAGGCAAATCGAAAACTTTTTATTTGCGTCAAAAGCGTAAAAACTTGTGTTTGTACATAATTTCGAAATTTTGATAAATAGTCGTATATTTTACGCAAGAAAATCGGGTCAGCTTGTCACTGGGTCACATTACAGGTCAAATGGTGCTTGGTGAGATTAAATCCTTGGTTGAGGTACAATCTGTGGGCGGTGAAGCGAATGATCCCGCTCTCCAAATCTACGTTATTGATGCCTTGGTCTTTCCCGAATTTCTTGACGTAGCGGAGCATTGCCCCCGCTCGACCTTGACCCCTGGCTTCCGGAAGCGTTGCCATATCTTCAATATATAGAATCCGGCCCTGCTCCAAAGTGTTGAACTCCCGGAATCCCAAGTAACTCATTCCCCTCTTTGTTGCTGGGTCCACGGTGTAAATAAGGTGGAATCCCTCGGATTGTTGCTGCTTCACTTGCCACAAGATTTCTTCGACGGTCATAAAAGGGCGGAACCAATGGACGACGTCGAAGCAGGACCGAATGTCTTCGTCCGTCATCGCTTCCCTCACTTCCTGAGCCATGACTAATCCAACCTGGAAAGGCCACAGACTAATTATTTTTTTGAGAAATAATTCTTGTCTTTGATTATGCCCATCGTATTTGCTAAGCGTAAAATTATTGTCCGAAGTAACTTGCTCTATTATAAAGAATTACGCTTTTGTCAGAAGCGTATAGGATAATCTTACTTTTATGCAGAAATGTTAGATTTTTACGAACAATTCAGGAAATAACGAGTTAAAAATCCAATATCACTGTTTAAGCGTGAATTAGACTAAAGTTTATAATTCATATTGCAGATGTGTTGTAAATCTAAGGCTCAAGTTATTCCTGACGCAAGCAGTTATGAAATGCAGCTGTTTGGCAGAAGCCCAAGAATCAAGTGTTAGAAAATGGCTATATAAACAATTATAAGCATATCTAGATGCATATAGCTATAGGTATACATATATCATGTATTAATCATGATATTTGTGGTATGCTCTTATTATTTATAGCTACACCGTGAAGAACATACGCATAAGAACCACTTAGAATTTATTATTTCTGTATATATGCATATATTGTACATGTTTTGGAAGTAGAAAGAGATTCAATTGGCCTCGAAAAGGGATTTTAACCCGAGACTTATGTCACATCCAACATGTCATGCACTAAAATCTATGCATAATGTTACCCAGCAATATTTTGCACTTGTATTGATTCATTTCTATCTTGTCTCTTTAGAGCTATATGTACATATTTTAAACTAAAAGATATGACCCGGAAATAAAGTACTGAGGCAACTGATGGAATGATGTAAGTGATACAAAATAAAATCTATAGATGTGTCAACAACTCAGCAATAAATTGAGCCTCTAGTTTTACAAAACACCAGCCATTTGGATTATAAACTTTACTTCAATTATTCATTTCAAAATGAGATTACATTTTTATTCAATAATTCCTGGAATTTTGTTATGTAACAATCTAACAAAATTTCAGTATATGTACATACGTACACGTATAGCTATTCCGTACGCTTGTGTGGCGAGAGTGTTGTTCTGTGTATTTAATTAAACGGTGGTGAACAATGAGCTTAGGATTATCAATTACAAACGTCCGGCAATAAAAAAAATATTGCTAAGAGAATCCTCTGGGCGGCTGCGTACATTGTTACCAAAACGAATGGTTCCGAATTCCTCAATTGTTTGGAAATAGGAATATGCCGGGGCTCCTCTATATAATTTACCTTCTCATCTAATATCTTTGTAATGGCTTTCCCATATATGTTACTAACATAATCATAATCCATTCCAGAATTGTGTCTTTGCTCCGACAGGGAAATTTAAGTTCATTTGGTTTGGTCTGCACCAATAATTTTCCGATTAGGGGGTGGCAACGATCCGATTTGATCCAAAATTTCTAGTTCTATTCGTTTTACAGCCCGAATCGGACCGAAATTCGCAATTCGATCCGATTTATAAGACAAATGATTTGATTGGGTTCGATTCAAGCCAGTGGGTTGAATCGAGTCATGATTCAAACGATCCAAAAACTATATTATTGTGACACAATTTTTGCCAATTTTAAGCATATAATCTATAGTCTAATAGTTTGCCACTTCGAATAAATGCAAGTAACCGTGATATAATATTTACCGTTGTTTTTTGCTCCAAATATTTTGATGGTTATTGCTCTGCTTCGGAAAAATGTCCTAATATTGTGTATTAAATAGTGGATCCAATGAATCGGATTTCAGTTACATTTTATTATTCGATTTACGTCTTGAATCGAATTTCAATTAAATTTTAGGATCCGATTTACTTCTTGAATCGAATGATTTGATTCAATTCACGGTGTCGAATTGAGTCAAGTGTTATTCAAGTATTTGAATTGAATCAAATCGAATTGAATCGAAAAATCCAATCGAGAATCTAATCGTTGCCCCCCCCCCCAAATTTCAGCCGATCGCCTGTCGTCGTAAAGTGTAAAGGGTAGCAGGCCTTCAGCGAAAAGCAACCAAGCAGGAGATGGTTTGTTGGGCCATGATGGAGTAGATGGTGAGGACCATTGGACGATCAATGAAATAAGCGGATCTCAGGACGACCTTGACATCCTGAAGTGCCATCACGCTCTTGTAGAACCAGTTATTATTCCCCAAATATTTCTCGCCCGCAGATTCCCTCCGCCATTTCTGTCTCACTTTGGAGCTCCTAGAATGGATTTCCCCCAAAAAGGTGAATATGACCACAAGGAGAGCCGTGTAGAAGACACTGCCAGTTCCCAAGACCCCGGAAAGTGTCCCATGAGTCCTCAGGGAACCCACCATACTGGAAATGGCCATGGCCATCAGAAGGACTTGCGTCCCCGGAATAATCTCGGAGCCAAAGATTTTGTTGAAGTGCAAGCAGAGCCTGTTCATGGCTTTGTACATGCAAATGCGTTTCCAAGGACTTCGCAGACTCTCCGTCGTCAACCGGCTTTTGGAGGGCTCCAGCTCGTAGAAGAGGACCAGCATGAGGGAGAGGAAGACAAAGCTGGTGTAGATTAGGATTAATGCCGTCGCTGTGTAAACACCGTCAATCCAGGTGAATGTCCACGTATTGAGGATGAGCGCCAGAAATTGCTCCCTGTCGTCATGGACTCCGCGAAGCCACCAGGACAGCGGCTGGAAAGGGGAGCGCGGCATGACGACGGAGGACGCAAATATGGCCACGAGTCCACCCACAACTCCTTGACCCGCCAATTTCATGACCACCACCACAATCTTCAAAAGCCCGGGGATGTGTCCGCTGGAGTTGCCAAATTTATCTGCGAAAATCCACACAAGTGTTAGCACTCGCGTTTTCCCTTACAGAAAGAATTTTTCAAATTCTTTTCGTAAGGGAATGCACTTCCTCAAATTCAAATTTTCCTTCAATTTGAAGTTGAAGTTGAATTTGAAAATCAACAATAATTCCGTGCTTATAAATATAAAATCAACTACAAAAGTCGATTTGAAGTTGATTTGAAATTGATGTGTAGTTGCATATTCAAATACCGGTCAACAATATTTTTTTAAAACTAATGTTTGATTGTGTAAATTTAGTGACGACCTTAGCTATTTCTAGTGCAAATGCAAACCGATTCAAAACTGCTTGCATGAGGTTCTCGGAAAATTCAGAAATCACAAAAAATCTCAATCAAATAAAGATTCTATATCCCAAGTATTTTACGATTCACATTGTAAATTTCTGTAATATTTGAAACAATTGCCAGCAGTAAAGGCTATAAATAAATTCTACACGCATATGTGATGTACATATATGTATGTAGTTGAGTCTCTGGTAAAATTGTGTGTAGTATTAGCGCGTTTATCGTCTAAAAAGTTTTAGTTTGGTTCGAAATACACCTTGATATAAATTTATAATTATTTAAATGCAGACTTTTTGAAAGAATATTAGCAAATCATACTTCAAAAACAGTGTTAATGAGCTGAATTTTCTTAAAGCTTGAAGTTAAACTTGACAGTTGAAGTTGAAAATTCAACTTCAACTGTCAGCAAAGTCTATTTGAAGTTGAAGTTAATTTGTCGTTCAACTTTCATCCTTCGATTTGAAATTGAAGTTGCGGTTGATTTGATATTCAACTGCTATTACACAGCGTATTTGAAGTTGACATTCAAATTCAACTTCATAATCTCACTGTATTTGAAGTTGATTTGAATTTGATTTGAAGTTGAAAGTTGAAGTTGATTTCTGAGGAAGTCCATAGGGGAATTTGCGTACAAATTTATTTTGTACAACTCACCCTGGACATTTTCGAAGAAACCCAGATATGAATTGGTGAAGTGGAGGAAATCCTTGAGATTCGCCAGGAGTCCAGAGTACAGTACAAGGGCGAGGAGGAAAAAGGCGGTGGCGAATCTTGTGACAATCTTCTCCGTCCGAGAAAAGCCTTCCCTGTCAAAGGTTATCTGGAGCATTCTAGCAAGGACGAAGAGCGCGTGTGTCACTGCACAGGCCATGAACAATTTCCACATGGAATATTTTAATCCAGGGACTATCCTGATACGATTTTTGTCCCGGTCCCATCTGTATGGTTGCCAACAACATTTACTTCCGAATTTGTATGCCTCTCGGAGGTTGCTCAGGAGCGCTCGCGTCAGTATGATGGCGTTTGCTTTGTCTTCACCCGATATGACAATATTTTTTCTTTTTAGCATTTTGATAATTATAGACGAGCAATTTAGGAAATTTTTAGCAAATGTTTAGCCAGTTATGGCCCACAAATTTTTATTCTTTTATTGAATGTTTTTATGCGCAAAAGAATTTTTGCAGCTCGCAGAAGACGTGATGTACTAATATATCAAATTTTATTTCACCAAGAGGGGATTGTCACAGTAGTCAGTGCGTACACCGATCGTTTTTGTATCAATTTGTGCACCAAATTGTTCCTTTATCGTTTCTGTTTTTCGCCAGTATACATAATTGTAATATAAGGAATAGCCATTTCCTTGAAATAGTGTCCAAGCTCAATATTCCTCCCTTTGTGTTTTGCACATTGGGACTCATCACTGTGCAAAATTAATGGACTCATTAGCGTCTAATTATTTTGCAATACAGTATACATTATCACAAATAGCCTGTATGTATTGTGACACATATTATCTTTATAGCAAAGAAATGTTGAAGAAGAAAAACCATCACTTTCAGCCTAATTTATTTAATTCTGTTATTACACCTACTTTTTTCCTATTTAGTACACTCGGCTATCCGCAGACAGATGGCCCGTTCATTTTGTGGTGAGATGAGAACTTGCTTGACGGAATAAGCAGGTTATAATTTATACAATATTTTTAAAGGGTATTCTTGAAGAGTGATTGTCCTTTTGAGCGAGCTGGGGGTTTAGCTTCTCCTATAGCGGACTGTGATTAATTGAGAAACAGAAATTTATATTTATATTTTATACATTTATATTTTATGCATTTTCATTTCTCTTAATTTGTCAGAAGTAGATTTCTGCACAAAACCGTGTGATTTCGCATATTACAGTGGACTCTCTATATAACAACCCTCCTTGTAACAACTTTTTCTCTATAACAACTTTATTTTTCAGCCCTTCGTATATGTAGTGTAGGTATTAAATGTTCCATATAACAACTCTTCCATGTAACAACCAATTTTGCCCTTCCCTTCAGGGTTGTTATAGAACTTTATAAAGCAAGACCGTTGAGAAACGGACCCGCATTTTATGCATGTTTTTGATTTATAAGCGACGGAAATATGGGGTTGGACTTATACATACAGTCGACTCTCACTATAATAGCACCCTATCTGCACATGAAATTGTGCTGTTATAGTGAGATATGCTGTTATAGAAAACTGGGTAAAAAAATAATAATATTTATTAATCAAGAGCAATTTCAGATATCCAGTATTGATAATTTAATAAATGATTTCAATGTTTACGCAATTTTCCCAAAATGAAGAAATGTTGTTAAAAAAGAATAATATCGTGATAATATATACCTAGTTGAAAGTTGGCGTGGGAAAAATGACTACAGTGGCAACTCTGAAGGGAACAACTCTGAAGGGAATGGCAAAAAGTATTGTTACAGGGAAATGTTGTTATATAGAGCAATAAATATGTATGTACCATACATGTACGAGGGGCTGGAAAAATAATGTTGTTACAGAGACTTGCTGTTATAAAGAGACACGTTATATAGAGACTAAGAGACTCCACTGTATTGAGCAATTTTACCATTGACAGGGACTGGACCTCTGGCTTGCGTAATGGCATCTATATATACATATCAATTAATGTATGTACCTCTATTTCATGTTATAGTTACAACAGCTATAAAAAGGATCGTATATATGTATACCTGTATACACAATCTACTTTTACACGTGAGAGGGAAACACGCAACGACGTAACTGATATTTCATCACATATTCTGTATAGCTAATAGCTATGTATACATAATTATTAGCTTAATTGACCCTTAACTGGCAAGATGCAAGAGTTGATTCGAGCTCTTCAAGGGGGAATTAATCCATTAATTTTTTTTTACAATTAATATGTATGTATGCTTTATGTATTATTACGGCTTGACCCCTTATGATTGGCCTTTGTATTTTAGCTCTTATTCAATTACAGACCCATTTTACTCGTTTTATTAGGGTAAAGTTTGTATCCGTGTTTTTTATCTGGATTCATCATAATAATTATGCTACTTTACCAATTGAAGTATTTAACGAAAACAAATAACATACACTATCCTTTCATTACTCTCTGAAAATGTGTAACCAAATAACAGATTGCAATATAACAAGCTTTGCAAGTCTATATAATAATTATTTTCTCTCTATACCTGCATTAGCACGAACATGGAGCACCACATGATCATCAGCATTTTCTCTATAACAGCGCTGGAATCGCCTGCAATAGATACCAGAAAATGGTGGGATTTCCTTTCCGTTTCACAATTTGTTTTTACAAGTAAAATGGGTAAATGCACCCGTACATGCGGATGGGAGTAATAGCTAGTAGTTTGGAATTATTCATAATTATTTTTTTAACCAGTATTCCGTGACGGTGTCTCGTTATAACAGTCAGCGGGGAGCGAAAATTGGGGAAATAATAGAAATAGAATCTAAATAATTCCGTTTTCCATGTTCGCACCGATTTTCAGCAAAATTCAATACTAATCGGCTGTGTGCCAGCGAAAACGAAGACATAATCACACAATACATCTTGTGGTGTATCTTGGGGCGGTCATCGAGTGAAGGAATAAAAATGTTATAATTTCCTAGGTTCGAAGCTATCATTTGATGAAGTGGACAATTGCGACAGAGTTCTTCTGGGGGAATTTTAAGTTGTTCAATATATACGGATTCTGGATGCAATATTCTAATTTCAGTAAAAAAAAAAATATATTTACGCATGTTATTATGCAGCTTTGGCTCTACAATGCTAAATGCTAACAACGGGAATAAGAACCAAAAAAATATCAAGCTTTCTCACGGAGATGCTTTGCAGCCTTTAGGCCAAACCGAGGACATTAAAAGATGTACAGAGTAATGCAAAAGTTATTTTTGTATATATACCAACAGAGAATTGTGACACCAGAAGCACGTTCTCACCAGGATATTTCAGATCCGTGGATATACGTCTCTGTTATATACATAAGTACCTAGAAAACCTAGATATACATATATACATACATATAAAATGTATACAGATGCTTCACCTGGTTTTGCCAGACATCTGTGTATGCAGGACATTGGGTTACGGTCCGCGTAAATGTCAGCCGCTCATAAAGCGTACACCAGCATCTCTCTCTACTATACAATAAGGGTCGCCAACTGACCACGAAGTGCGAAACGAAAAAATTTCCCCGCACCCAAAGTAACCACCAAATGTATAAAAAATAACGACAAAAGAACACCAACAAAACACGAAAAAAAGTTTAGAGAAATTGAAATAGATAGAGACAAAAAGGAACATTTGTTTCGCAATATATGATATTTATTTTTAACCAAAGGCATGACATCCGAAAAAATATGAATTAAAATTCTATATTAAATTGTCTATTTTTCCTAATTATGAATACAAGTTTAAATTTCGGATATATAAAAAATAAATTCGAATTCCAATACAGTTTTATTCAAATACATACTCAGACATATGTATACGTATTCAAATACTTTTCGAATCTTTTAGAAATTTATTTGCAATGCAATCTGGGATAATTTGTAGCTTCAAATAAACGCAAAATCAATGCACAAAATTATAAATTGGCTCCTCAACTCTGATTTTGCAACAATCGATGATTTTACGGACGAAATAGTTATATTACTGCCAATTTAAAAAATCAATGTTGCAATACCTTGATTTTGCAAAAAAAAAACTTACTCGAAGGCGGGAATTAGCAAAATAATGAAAGAATTTTCGAATACCAATGAAGTATCTGAATCCAAATGTCAAATTTTGAATACGAATTTGAATTTCGAATGTACTTGTAATTATAAATTCCAATTCAAATATTTTTCTAACAAAAATATGGATGGTAATAATTCCGATTAAAACACTGAAAAACATGAATGTAATTCCCTTTTGAATTACAATACCGATGCAGATGTCGTACCTTCTTTTTGACCTTTAATGAGCACATTTTGTGAGGGTTAGGGTGTCGTGGTAATCCAAAAGGGAAGATTTCACCGTGTTAAATGCCATGAGAAAATCGCGGGTAATACAGGCCCGAATGGAATGTTTTCGAATAATAATTTTAACTTTCATATAATAATAATACTTTTTTGTACTGTGGGTGGATCTGGCCGAAATTGTTTACATACTGTTGGTAGTTGTCCCAGGTGGTAAATGTGTACAAAAAATTTCGCTCTCGTATTAAGTGGACAGTTGGAGGCTTTTTTATATTTTATTCATGGAAATGAATAACATATAACAATGTAACACTTGTCACAAAATACAGCTACACGGAATGGATAATTATATAGAGATATTATATATTGGATATATGGAAAAAATCCCGCTGGTGAAAATAACCAGGAGCGTCAATCCATCCAGAATCCAGATCAAGAAAGGAATGTTCAATGTCCTCCTTCTCTGCTCATTCCCCTACAAATCAAGCGTGGAAGAGTGCGAGGCGGATCCACGTTTTTATGAGCAATAATAAAAAAAGGGGTAAAAATATCATTTTGTAAACGATGGACCCCTCAACATTTTTATGGAAACATCTTGTGGTGTATATAATTGGCTGTAAAGTATATTATACATATATACAGCCAACAAGCCATGTATGTACGTATGTTTGCTATTTTCAATCCTGTCATTGTTGCAACCAGCACTCACCTGTTGTTTTTGTCAGTTTCTTGCCCTCTCCCTCTCCCAATTCTATTTTTCACGGGGACTACCAGTACAGTGGAGTCTCTTTATAACAAACTTTTTTGTAACATCATTTCTCTGTAACAACGTTGTTTTTTCTACCCTTCGCACATGTAAATTAAGTTTCAAATTAATTTTAAATTAATTTTCAAGTAATAATATTTTTGTCCTTCAGTGTAGTTATAGAGTCCCTTCAGCGTTAGTTCCTTTAGTGTTGTTATAGAGAGACTCCGTTGTATTGGTCCACATGGTCGAATGTCAAATACAGTCGAACCTCTCTGTAACGGTTTCCCTTATAATAGTCAGCATATTTTCCCCGTTATGACGAAAAACCGTTTTAGAGAGCAGACATTTCTATGTTAACAATTGGAGAAGTTTTTGAGGGAAGCATTTTCAGCCACCGGTATAGAGAGAAAACCGCTATAAGGGAGCCCGTTATAGAGAGGTTC